>VYZT01052220.1:77539-88584 GCA_013400735.1 Pomatostomus ruficeps
GGAGTCGGCCCCTCGGGCGCGGGCTGGGTGCGCCGCCGGCGGGGGAGCCGCCGCCCGGAGAGCCGCCCTGCACGCCTGCTGAGGCACGGAGCTCTCCTAACGCGCTCATTCGAGCTGTAGGCGCGTTCTTCCGCTTCTGCCCTTTAGAAAGAATTGGTAAGTGCCAAACAGGGCAGACGGACTGTCTCAGTTTTACAACCAAAGCAAACGGTTGCAAAGGAGAGGTTCTCTGGTGGGGGGGGGGGGGAAGTTACTCTTCCCCCAAACAAACAAAAAATCCACTCTTGAAACACCTATAAAGATGTTGTAATACAAAGCCATATGCAGGCCTGAGGTTCACTTTAGTATCACCATCTTCCCCTAACACTATAAATAACCTACTGTAGCCACCAGTTCATATAATTAATCTTGGTGTGTCTGCTAATGAGGTTAAACTTGAGTGTGAAACACTTCTGACTCTTCAGTTTTTAATCTGGTGTCAATAAGCACTGGATAATCTTTAAAGCTTTACAAGTAAGGTGAAGGACTACAGAAAATAGTGCAGCTGTTTTGTAGTTGCTTATTTAATTGTTGTGTTGATTCTAATGCTTTGTACCTATGTTCTTACACTGCTTTTTAAAAACTGTTTTTGAAAAGTTCCAAAACTATTACACTAAATATGACCCTGTTTGTGCCTGATCGTGAAACCTGAGAAACCTCATTCTCAGTAGTAAATACTACTCCATACAAGATACTTACAAGAATGAGACTGCAGTCTTATGTAGCAGCAAATTAAATAAAGGTCGTTGGAGAGTATTTGCTTTTCATGGAAATCAGTGTTTGTTTTTCTTTATATTGTTCTTCATGACCTTCACTTGTGTGTAACCCTTAACAGAACCAAGTATTTCATTGGTGTTTTTTTATTTACAAGCGATTCTCTAAGGGGTACTATATCCTGTGTAAAAGAAAGGGTATTAAGGTATATTGCCCAGAACTGCCGGTTTTTTATTGCCCTTTTTTACTCAGACTTTCACTACAGTTCAATTTAACACATTTCTAAGTCAGTGCTGCACTCTGCTTAAGGGGAGTTTGAATTGAGCATACTCAAAATAGCTTTAGCAAGGCTCTCTTTGGCAACAGAAACAAAGCTGAACAGTCCACAGCCTACTTTCCAGTATCTAGAATCCCTAGGAACAGAGTTTGTGTTAAACCCTAGGATATGCAAACCCATCTAGCTAGACTGGTGAATCTAGGAGGCAAATATGACAAGAAACTGAAGCCCAGCTGTCAAATGTTTGTATACTGCTTATATGTCTTTTGCGAAGTTACAAATACTGTTTTCATTGCATAAAAGTTCTCATTTGTGGCAATTAGCTGCAGCCTTTGTAAGCATCAGAAAGAAACAAACCTTTCTTTTCTTCTCTGTAAAAAATATATGTAAAATAACCTCTATGTTTTTCCAGTTCCAGTATTGTGTCTGCTATTAGTACGATTATTTAATGAATTTCACTTTATGAAATGCTAGAATATTTTTTCAACTAGTAACTTTGTTATTCTAATCAATACTATGTACTCATTTTAACATTTGAGATCAAATATCAAGGCTGCAGTGACATCTTGTGGCATTTTTTTGTAAAGAAGCAATATTCTCGTCCTGTTGTATCATTTTAACACTATATCCCGATTTTTTGTCAAGGATCTTTAAAATATATTTTTAAATACCATGTTTAAAACTATGTGCTGCATTAACAGTAATTTCAACAGAACAGTCAGAGGTGGTGGTGATTCTGCTTAGACTCCAAAATATTTCCAAATGACATATAGGTAATCTCTCAGAAGAAATAATCAGCTGCATTTTATTTTGTTTAAAATATAGTTTTTTGGTAATGTATTTTCACTAAATAATCTTAAGGCACTTTTATAACCACCAAGGGATAAAAAAATCAATCCACTTTTAAAAAATATGTGAACAACTCCTTTTGGTTCCAAAGTACAATAAGTTATGGCTGGAGCTTAAGTCTTATCTTTGTATTTTCTTTGCTAGCTAAGGCTAAATGGTTAAGGCTGTTGGTTTTTTTATGTCTTTTCTTCCTTCATAAGTAGGCCTTACCTAAATTAAATGTATGTATGTGCCAACAAGTGCACACTTTTTTTAAAAAAAGAAATCTTGGTGATGCTCATGAGTATGCAAACTGTGAGCTTACTTTAGACATCTTAACACTGAAAAACTTGGTCAATGATCTGAAAATAAATACATCACAAGTCTGCTTTCTGTATTTTATTTGACAATGGTGCAAATTAAATTTAACAATATCATTAAAAGCTTGTTCTATTAATTCTTTCACTGATACAGAAGAACAAAAAATACCCCCAAACCCAAAACAATTCCTTCGCTCCAGCAAAGAGCCCAATACTAAAATTTGGCTGCTCTGACAGTTCATTTCACATTTCAAAAATAAGGTTAACAACAACTGTGAGTCTTCACAACTCTAGTTGATACTGCACAGAACAGAAATCATGGAAGATGAGTAAGTAAATGAAATACAGTAAACTACCACTGTAAAATTTGCATTTCTGGAAAGATCATAGACCTCTTTGTATACTACTTAGCACTACAGCAAAATAATTACAAACTACTTTTCACTATTACAACAAAATTAAGCAGACTTTACATTGCCATGTTAAGATTCTGCCCTTTAAATTTTACAAAAGTACTAGGAAGACTTCACTGAACAGAAATCAAATCCTTTAATACTGATAGAACGAGGCAAAAGAATCCTTTGTTCCCCCCAGACTCACACCCTGCTGTAATGAACTTGTCACAATTTTCACTCTTTGTTCAGCTAATTAATTATAAAAAATGATAAAATTATACACCATTTGTGCAGATGCTATTTGTGTACTAGGTATTAGCTGTCACTGGTTGCCCACGGTTACCTTTGAACTGATTCTAAGAATCAATTAAAAGCTGATGCGGATGAAACTAAATCTGCTTTGGATGCCAAATCTGATTCTGTGATCCAGGAAAACCACTGTCTTTTATTCTCTCCTCCACATCACAAAAAAAGCCCAACCTTGCAACTTCAGTGGAAAAGGTTTGCCCTGTCTATGTCAATATCAGGTTTCCAGAACTGGAGTCCCAATCTAACAAAAGCCTTTAAAGCAGCTCTGTTTCTTGCTGTAAATAAAGTCAGAGGATTCAGAGACTGATAATAGTCCATCCCTGTCAAATATCACTGTACCTTAAAATACTTTTTCTTTCATAATGCTTTACCCATTTATTGTACATTTTAACTGTGTTGTCATAGCCACCAAAAACAGAGAAAAAAAAAGAACTAAAAAGTAAATACTCATTTGAAAGAGTAGCTAAAAAACCAGTAGACCTGTAAAATTACAAAATGTACACTGTAATACATGAACACCCTGCTTTTATTAGGAACTATAAATAAGAAAATTTTAACAAATTGAGGATTTTCCTGGCTGCATGTTTGTAACAACATATATGCAAAATATCAAAATGAAACTGAGTACTAAAGAGAATATTAATAAGTAACATTCCATCTAATTCTTCTGGCTGCTTATATGTGTTTTACATTTCATGTATTGATGTTTCTTATATTTCCAGCTGCTAGGATTTACCTTTCAGCTGCTTGCAGTGTTTCAGCAACTCTAGGCAAATCAATAATAAAAAAAAGCCACATCAGCAATCATTTTCCATTATCTCAGCAGGAGTAGATATTGTAGGCAATGGTTTTAGGACTGTCTGAGAATAAGGTGAGGTACTCTTCTGGCTTTCTTAGCAGCTTCAAGAACATCTCAGAACACTGAGTAGCTTATATACAGACTTCAAAGGGGTTTTGTACAGGAGGCCAGACGCCTGGCTAGCAGTTCACTGGAGCTCTTCTACAGCTTCACTGGAAACTGGGTAGGAGGAGGTAAGGAGTGGGAAGGCAAGGAAGCATCTCAACATACAGCTGTCAAAAATATGCCTAGACCTCATTTGACTAGATATGTATAGTCAAGGAAAAAAAATCCAAATAGTAAGATCTGAAGAGTTAGGAGTGCATTTTTGTCTCCGTGTTTCTGAAGAACTGGCCTAATTATAGTAGCTTTTCAGGCTTTAAGAAAGAGGATGATTTTATCACAGCCAAGCATGACTATATAGCCTTTAGGTTTTGTCAAAACTTACCTTTGTGAATTAGTTAGAAAGGAAGGAAAATACATAAAAAGCCTAGTGGAGAAAAATCAGAGGCTACAAAGAGGGATGGCCAAGATGCAGTAATTACACCTTCTTCTCTCCTTGAACTCAGAACAATTCACTGAGTATTGTTTAACATTTAACAGCTTAAATTCACTGGCTTACATTTTATTTTTGTGATTGGCATAATTAGGAAAACCAAACTGAGAAATCATGATATTAGAATATTTTAAGGGCATGCCATCATAAATATTAACCAGTTTATTTACACAGTAGGATCTCTGTAACAAATGCTCTGCTCGGTGCCACATTCCAGAATAGCCACTGTTAGTGTCTTTTTCTAAATTTCTTATGTCAACAGGCTTCACAAACACTCCTGAAGGCTTTCCAGTATGCTTGGCTACCAGAAAATTCATGGCAATATCATCACAATTTTGAGTTTCATCTATTAAGGTGTAAACAGCTTCTGGCTGCCGTTGAAAGTCTTCTAAATACCCACTGTGAAAAAATGCTGCACCGATGAGCACCATGGAATACTGATCTCCATTCCCAAATCCAGGGCTCTGCAATTCAAAGCTGCCATAACTGTAAACGCCCGAAGCAGTAGAAATGTGCTTCCTAGGAACAAATCCCACTATATGCTCTGGAAATTGCTGAAAGAAAAGAAGAAATTCAACACATATTTCACAGTGTGGGGTTCACTTAAGCGTGTTCAAAGGAGAGATTTATACATTTTTAAAATGAAAGGACAACATTGTTGCCAGGAAAGAATTAAATTGTTGGCATATGGTCCTTTGATCTGCATGAATGTTGCAATTAAATACAGTTTCACAAAACTGACAAGTCTGCCTCATTCCACATTACATAGTGCCAACAAAACATCTACCCACAGCTGTGTATTTGGCACTGAAAATAACTTTAAAGACAATTTCTCATGTTTTGCAAAACAGAACATTTTTGTTTAACAGACTACTGTATATTTAAATAAATTCAGTAGTTAGCAACTTCATGGTTTTGTAAAGTACGAGTTAAAATTTTAAAGTTATAGATTACAGTTATAGCTACTACTAAAGAACATTTTTGCAATTTCTACTATTCAACACTTCAAACTTCCTTAAATCTGACTTTGTAGCTAGAAAACAAATGGTAAAACAGTATGATATAGTGTTACTCTAATTAAAACTATTAAAACTATTAATCTCAATTGCAACTCAGAAATACTGCCTGCCAGGACACCAAAAATTACCTGCCAAACAGAAAAGGCAAAAGTAAGGTCATGAGCACTGACTAGTGTATCATCATCCATCATTAAAACAGCTGAAGGGAGAAAAAAGAGAGAAAAACTTTTAATTGGTCAAAAGATTAAATACATGAGCACAGTATGCAGCACAGTATTTGACAAATTAAATATAAAATTTCTATAGCCATTAAGCTGAATTGCAATTCCTTGAAAGTAGATTGATAAAACATGATTAGATTTCGAAGCTAAAGCAAGGTTAGGTTACACCTTTGTGATAAGTGGAAGCAAACCTAAGTTTTAGATTATTTGCCAGGCTGTTACAAAACTCATCAACTTTTGATCATCTGTAGTACACCTGTAGAGATGTGTTAGAAAACTTAGGAGTGTCTAGCAAAGCAACGTAAAATTTTACTAATCTTGTGGAAAAGATACAACTACAGTAGAGTTAGATACTTTTCTTTAGCATATGAGACTTATAAAGGATTCTTAGTATAAAATTTTACTCATCTTACTACTTGAAAGTTCTAAGTAAGCAAGTTAAACAAATTGCCCAGGCAACATTCAATAATATTAACTACAGAAGGAAGACTCCTTGCTTCAAGTTTTAGATGAAAGCCTACCAGGGAGTGGAAAATGAAGGATATTCTTAGATGTGAACTCCAGATGCATTAAAGCTTTTAAAGTTTACAGTCAGCAGAGATCTTACTACAGTAAGTAAAACACTTGGGAAGTTGAAGTTTCCAGTGTCTTCCTAGAAATCATGTGTTTGGACTAGCAGGCATGTTAGGAAGGGGGCAGTAAATAGAATTACCTTTACTAATCATGAGTAAGGTCAGGTCTGTAATGCAACATGGGGGGGTTTCCACTTGAAACAAACAGGATTTATTGTTGTACACCTCCTAGAAAGAGCTTACGAAGAATATTTAGATGAATAGCCAAAAGACTGGGGAAAGTACTCTTAAATAAAAGGATGCATAGTTTTAGACAGAAAGCCAGACAGCTAAGGAAGGAAGTTTCTCAGAAAAGCAGAGCATGCTTGAGAACTTACTCGTAAGAGGAATGGACTAAATCAAGTCTTTACTAGATGACTTAAGTCCAGAATAGTGCAGAGACTCAACAAATACATGCATTATGAATTTCAGTTTATGCACAGAAGGAAGAGAAGCTGAACTCCCTATGTCTGCGTCACAAAGGAAATGGAAAACTGTTGGAAAAGCCCTTGAAATGCATTTGACATTCCTCTTTTTTTTCCCCTTAATCTTCACTGGCAGCCTGGTGGTGGTGTGCATCTGATACCATAACACAGGTTTCCTCTATACTACCCACATTCTATTAAGTAGCCCAAAAGATCCATTGATTTATTACACAGTATAACTCAACCATCTCTCTTTCAGCATTCAGATTTCAAGCATGAAAATAAGATTAGTAATAGTGATATGAACTGCTGATTACCTTTTGTTTCCAGATCAGGGAAATTCTGCAATCTGTTTCTCATACGATTTACAGTTTGAACTTTAAAGACAACAGGGACAGGATGAGGCCCCAAGGAATTCCACATTTCCTCTGGTGTCTTCTCACCGATGTTGTTCCACACAACAATTACTTTATGTAGGTGGGGGATTGCTTGATAATGATTTAAAAGCTTTAACAGTAAGTCAGTTCTGTTGTATGTCTGCATAATAAGAGTGAATGAATCTAAGGCAGACTGACTCTGGGTTTTTGGTTCCCTTCTCGAATTGGGCAATTTGTCATCTTTGATAGTGGGAAGCAAAGCTGTTAATGCACCTGCCACAAGAAGCAAGACGATGATCACCACAGAGGTGAAGCGTAGTAGACGGATTCCCATAACTCTTCCTGGAAGCTTACAGAAGTGAAAACACCTTTAAAACAAGTAACAGGAAAGGAAGTCATTAAACCCATGTGCAGTTTTCTCCCTTGATCAAAACGCCCAAAATATTAAGTAGAACTTCATTTAAGTAAGTAAATAAGGAGGACTTTAGCACTTCAGCAAATCACTTTCAACTATCAAGGCAGGTGCTTCTGGTACTCAGTTTCTATATTTACTTGCTTTTTCACTTTTTTTAGTTAACTTTGGATTTGTTTTGTGAAAATAAATTTAGAGTAGTTCTTTAGAGTGTTCATTGTTTCCTATTTTCTTAGAATCACATTTTTGATTGAACATTTATGTGCCTCACCAAATCTATCCAGCTGAAAGTAGAAAGCAAATTTGTACAGAGATTCAGTGGTTGCAGCATTGCAGGAGCTCTACCTTAACTGGGAAGCAAAAAGGAGAGAAGGTGCATTCTCAAAAGCTCTGGCAGAAGGGGGGAAATAAAATGCTCACTCTCTTTCTGTTGCTCAGGCACCACACAGAAGGAACTATCTTTATAACTGACTTGCTGGACATTTTGTCAATAGTTTGTGTATCTGCTTGATAATGATAATCAGTATAGAAAATATGATGCCGATCATACTAAGGTTGTAACACACAGGTGGAGCAAAAGAAATATGCCAAATGGAGTAATACAGGAATGCAACAATCTCAGCAACAGCTGACCTGATACATCTGCAACTCATGAGAAAATGGCAATGTCAGATGCTAGGTGCTACATATCAGCTAACATCAGATTTAGTTTAAGGCAGAGGTTTCTGTATCCTCGTGATTGTGTAACTAAACAGAAGCTTTTAAAAAGCAGCTTCTAGAAGGACAGCCCCTCAAATGTTCTTCACAGAATGATAGGATATCCTGAGTTGGAAGGGACCCACAAGGATCAGTGAAGTCCAACTTCTGTCCTGCACAAGAGAGCCCCAAAATCCCACCATGTGCCTGAGGGCATTGTCCAAACACTCCTTGAACTCTGTCAGGCTTGGTGCTGTGACCACTTCCCTGAGGAGCCTGTTCCAGTGCCCAGCCACCACCTGGCTAAGACAGTTAGCTATTTCCTAATATCCCCCTGACTCAGCTTCATGCCATTCCCTGAGTCTTGTCACTGGTCACCAGAGAGAAGAGATCAGTGCTTTGCCCCTCCACTTCCCCTAGTAGACAGCTGGGAGGTCTCCCCTAGGAGCCCTTTTCTGCAGGCTGAACAAACCAAGTGACCCCAGCCACTCCTCAGACGGCTTCCCCTCAAGGCCCTTCACCATCTTTGCAGCTCTTATTTGGACACTCTCTAACAGCTTTATGTCCTTCTTATACTGTATTCTTATATTCTTCTAAAACTGCACAGAGCCACCTTGAGGTGAGGCTGCATCAGTGCAGAGTGGGACAATCCCCTCCCCTGCTCAGCTGGCGACGCTGGGCCTGATGCCCCCCAGGACAGGGATGTCCCTCCTGGCTGCCAGGGCACTGCTGGCTCGTGTTCACCTTGCCATGGACCAGGACCCCAGGGCCCTTTCTGAGGCGTTGCTCTCCAGCCTCTCACTCCCCAGTCTGCCCGTACATCCAGGGTTGCCCCATTCTAGGTGCAGAGTTTGGCACTTGTCTTTGTTGAACTTCACATAATTTTCCTTTTCTCCTCCTTTACTTGCAAGATTAGCACAAATTGAATATAAGATGAACATTCTAAGCTTGCTACTAACGCATCTATACATATTATTGTAATACCATTACTCATCTACACATTTTATTCATGTTACCCTATGAGAAATTTCTAGACTTTCAGCAGGGAATTCTGATCAAATTCAGTGATCCAGTACAGCCAAACAAGTACAAATTTTGAGAGAGTATCTGTGTGGTTTTTTTCACAGAATTTGGAATTTTTTTCCAAAGTGCAAATATCATGCTTGAAAATATGAATGTAAATTATTTGAGTCTAAAAAGCCTCGCAGCTTACCTCATTGTTGCCAAGTAGGATTGCTTTCCCCACTTGTTTTTACAGGGCAGTTGTTTGTGATCTTTGAATCTGTTGGAAATTAAAGGGACTCTATAACTGAAGACCAACAATTATCCACATGCTACTAGCATTCTTTTACAAGCAAAAATTCCTCTCAATTATTCACTGATACATGCATTCATGGCCATTACCCCATTCCCTTTCCTATTGCTTAGTTGAATAATTGTCTCTGCCTTTCAATGAACACCCCAGAAAGAAGTTATTACACCAGATGTTAAAAAGAAAAGAACAGTCTGTTTCTCTGCTTGTAAAATTGCTGCTTTGTGCCAGTGCAATGTCTGTGTGTTCCATCCTTAAGTTCAGCTATGGAGATAAAAGTAAGTCTCCAAAAGCTGACAGCTGTTGCTTTGTTCAGCAGGCACCAATAAAATATGTATTTGGTTACCACAATCAGGCAAATGAAATAAAAATGTATCCCAATAAAATTATTTTATTTTCTGGGCCATCCCCTTCATACTCTCCTTTCACTAAGATTATCAGTTGTATCAGAGGTTTAAGACACAGCATTTTTGTCTTCCCATGAGGTTTGGCAGCTTGGAAAACACGAGTGCAAGCACATAAAAGAAGGATATACAGGATGCAGGACAGCAATGTAAGAAAGCTGTGCTCCTAGGTTGTTGGAGGGATTTTTGTTCCTTAAAACTAGCTGAACAACCAAAGAGTCATTAACTTTGATTTGCGAATGGTACTATAAAAACTTAAGAGAACAAGAATTTGTTGAACTTGCTATATAATTGAACTTGTGTGAAATTCCATAAGAGTAATTTGTTTGGGCTATATAAATTTGCTTCTTAAAAATATAGATTTGTCAATTTGTGTTTATACCAATCTGAATATGCCCACATATACAGGTCTTCCCAAATCTGAGATCAAATCTTACTGTTACTTTGTCAGAAGAAGTCACTGAAACTATTTCCAGAAGCTAATTGCTTGTTCTGGTTGCTTCATTTTATAGGAACAAACAATCATGCCTGACCTCTAAAAATTATTACCAGCAGTGGCAACTCAGCATTTATAAGGTCCACTGTATCCCTATCAAATGTGCTTTTGAAAAGGTGAACTTTAGATCTTCTTTCTGCAGTTTGCAACCTAGTTGCAAAAATACTTACCCGTGCTATTGTAATGATTAATTAAAATTTAAACGCATACTTAAAACGAAAATATAAATAATGTTTGCTGTTTATGAGACTTTGCCTGCCACACCTTCTAGTGTTTGCAATAGGTGTAATGATAGGCAATGATAATATTATTCTATATTCTCAAAATAAACATCTATTTAGGTGTTTTTAAATTAGCATCGTGGCACTTTCCAATAAGCAGGTGGAGATCAGTTTTGCCAATTAAGTTATGAAACTGCAATGCCACATTGACCTCTTCTAAAAAAATTATACAATACTCCCTGCAAAGAAGACAAAATTGACGAAAATAAAATCCCTATATCAAAGGCCAGTATTTTAATAATCCTCGTTCCAAGAAAAAGTTCTCGAACGGGGCCCCCTCCCTTGGCGGGCAGCACCTCGTACCAGCACCGCGCAGTAGCTGGGTGTAGCCGGGCAGCAGCATGGCACAACATCGCCCAGCACCGCGCAGCATCACCGCCCCTAGCCCACAGCTTCGCTCACGTTCTGCAGGCGCCGCTACCGCCGCCTCCTCCGACCGGGCTGTGCTTCCCAGGGGTCACCGGCGGAACGGCACGGCTGGGCAGGGCGGAGGAGCTGCCGGCCCGGCCCCGCCG
>VYZT01052220.1:89181-122787 GCA_013400735.1 Pomatostomus ruficeps
CCTCCTGGCGCTGTAGCGGCGGCCGGTGACCCGCGGTGTGCTCCGTGCGCAGGTCTATCCTGGCGGACAAGACTTCCCGCAACCTCTTCTCCTTCCTCTGTCTCAACCTCTCCTTCGCCTTCGTGGAGCTGCTCTACGGCATCTGGAGTAACAGGTACCGGGGCGGGGGCGCGGCGGGGCGAGCGCGGCTCCAGCGCGCAGGAAGCGGCGCGTGCCGCCCGGCCAGTGCCACGTCTCCTCTCGGCGGGGCCGGGCCTCCTGGCCCGCCGTCCGGAGGGGCCGCTCGGCAGAGCCTTGGGGGCCACTGGAGAGCTTCCCCCGACCGGGACCGCTCTCGACCGGCTCCACCACCCCTTCTGCCGGGTCCCGGCGACGCGGGGGAGGCGCTCGGCGCGTTGCAGAGGAATACTGTTTGGAATTGTTGCTATCCTCGGCGCCTTGCCGGGGAGGAAGCCTGGATTGGCCCGATTTACGAGACTCGGGGGCTGTAGCCTTTTCGTGCTGCCGCTTGCCGCAGAGATCCTCTGTTGGGGAGCGTGGATTCATCTGTAGGTGGATACCTGGATATCGCTGCCTCAAACATCCTTATCTCGAGGGAGAAACAGGAATTGACACATCCTTGTATGTACTGAGTAGTACTTTACATAGCACAAGAATTCACAAGAATGGAAAAAATGGAAGAGACTTGACTAAATTGCTACTGAAAAATCTGTAGCAAAATATAGGCAGAAATGCAGAATAACTTCAGCACTGGTGTACAGTATAAAGATATAGAACAGACAATGGTGCTAGTATTTCCATCATACTTCATTAGTGATAGAGAAGATGTTCTATGAAGATATTTCAGTCGCTGTTAATAGGTAATTCAGAGTGGACTGGCATGGAAATGTCATTTAAGTCCAGCAGTCTCCTCCTTACCAAAAGCTGTAATATGAACACAAATTACTGATGCTCTTAAAAGTCTTGAGTGAATGCAGTGATGTAGATTTGGAAACAGTTGCATCCTAATATTTGCCATGTTGTTCTGAATCTGTCAAATGATACTGATAAAATGATAAAATTCTTAACCTTGACTACAGTAATTGCTGCTGTAGCACCAGTGAGCATGCAGTGCTGCCATGGGCACAGACTATCTTGGCAACACCCAGATCATTTTGAATGTGTTGGTTTTGGCTTTGATGTTGATTCACCTTGCAGTTGTGTGAGGGTTATTGTATGCATAGTCTGTCTGTTTGAGTATGGATTTTTTTTCTAATAACTCAGCAGATGTAAATATTTTTCTTAGCTGTTCTAATACAAAGAGCATTGTGTTCATGTGACTTTGTTCTGATGTCTGTCTTTTAAGCATAATCATTCTTTTTGGTAGTGTGATGTTAAAAAGTCCTCTATATGAGATAACTAAACTGAAAAACTTTAGTGACACTTACAGAATTTTGTCACTGAAGAATCTGTCATATTGGAATTCAGAAGACTCTTACTTATTTTTGTTTATACTTGAGATTAAGAATTAGGATTTGCTGCATAGCCATTAGCTGAGCCTTTCGTTTATATTTCAGGTCACTAGTTTTGAGTTTCTCTAAGCCTAGATTTTGGGCTAGAACAAAACAGTGTCTTAGAAAGCACTACTTTAGTAGAGAGGGGTGGCAGAGAATATGGTGATAAATGTCTTCAGTCAGAGCAGACAAGTCATGCCTTGGAAGAGCAAACACGTAACAAGCAAACAAGGAACTGTGTAGGGAAAACTATTTTGTCATTTTGAAGACGCAGTTCCTTTGCTCCTCACATGAGAAACTCTCCTGAGCTTCTGTTTGCCAAATAGATTGTTTCCTGAATTCACATAAGAGTGTTGTCCAAATGCTTCATGAACTCTGTCAGGTTTGGTGATGTGACTACTTCCCTGGGGAGCCTGTTCCAGTGCTTAGCCACCCTCTGGATGAAAAACATTTTCCTAATGTCTAAACCTTCCCCGACTCAGCTTCATGCTGTTTCCTCAAGTTCTGTCACTGGTCATGAGTTTGCTGTCTGAGAGCTTGATTAACGCTGAAATTTGCTACATGTGCACATTTAATTTCATGTTAAACTTGTGTTATTAAATCAGCTGTGGAAATGTCTTTATTTAGACACAGTGTGTTTGGGTACAGGGTTTCCACTAGTTTATGCTCTGGATGATGTGTTTGGTTCTAACAGGAGTTCTTGCATGCATCCCATGTTGCTGGTGGTTCACTGTATTGCTGGTCTTTGACTGGATCGCTTGATTACTTTAGTAATCACTTTGCACACATTTTTTCTAAGGTCTTGTTATTTTACAGGTCACTTTAAAAAAGCCTCAGATGAAATGAGATTGGTCCCTTACCAGGCTTCCTGCCATTTGTGCAGCTCAATCACTTGTAGCTGTATCTATGATACAGAGCATGGTTATGCCATGAGGTGAATTGCATTGCAGACACAGTCTGCTGACCCCTGCTGATAAATCCACATGCCTCTGGTCACCTGGAATTGTTAGCTTAGGTCTTGAAAGCAGGACAGCTGTGTTAGTGTTGCATTTAAGGTAAGTCTTGTCTTAGTGAGATTTGCAGGTGTGAGCACAGTGCCATGGTAGATTGCTGTATGATTTCGAGTTCTAGAACTTGTATAGGATTTTATTAGAGTAGCAGTCCTTATACATTTCTCTTTCCCAGAAGGTTCTATTAAAAAAAAAAAAAAAGAAAGAAAGAAAAAAAACCGCTCCAAAACCCAAACACTGCAGAAAGCAGTAGCTCTCTCTGTTTAGCCATACTTACTCCTTCCATTTAATAATCATTACAACTTATGGTTATTGTCACTAATTACCTTCAACCTGAATGTTTCGTGTGCTTTGTGGTGGTTTTTTTTCCTCACTGGATCTTCCTAACTGCTCCGAACCAAACATAAAATGAGCTGTTTCTCTAAAGATGTCACCTGGTTTTGGAGGAGGGAGAAGATGTCACCAAAACCCTTCAAGAATTTGATAGCAAATTCCATTTGCTGCTTCATAGGCATCCCGCCTATGGGTCTTGTTTTAAAGTTTGTTTGGAACAGCTTCATCTCTCCTCTTTTGGTGGCTACAGCACCTAAGGACAATTTACCATGCCATCCATCATCCCTCTGCCTTAAATGTTGCGGTTATGTGTATGTCTAACTCTCTACATGTCCATAAAGTGTATGTATAAACATAGAGAGCAAGACACTTTTTCTCTTTCCTCTTCTTCAAACCAACACTTTCCACTGTTGAGTGTTGCGTCTGAAACACTTGAGATTAATCTTGTAATTGTTTTCAGTAAGGCTGAAATGGTTTGGCTTTTTAATGTGAAGTTGTTGGAACTTTGGCTAATGAAACTTTGTATTTCACTTCAATGTGAATAGGTGTCTATCCTCTAGAACTTGTTAAACCAGTAAGCTTCTTGTGCTTCAGTTTTCAAGAACTGAGTTGTGTATGTAATTATTCTTAGATAACCAAAGAACCAGGAAAGTGGGACTTCTGGCACTATGGAGTAACAACTGCTCAACATTTCCTCTGTATCAAATATCTTTTAAAATATGAAGCAATTTTTTTGTTTCAATGCATGTACTTCCTTGCAGATTTACAGAACCTGTTCTTGAGCAATTTGGTAAACTTTGGCAACTCTTGTCTATGGTGTTAACCCCAATTTACTTATAGCCTACAAACTGATATGAGTTCCATTGACTGGGTAACTCATGAACTAATTTAAGTTGCTTTGAACTTTTTAGCATGCTGGTTTACTTTAAAACTGTGTTTGTATCAAGATGGTCAGACGGTTGTGTGTTGGTCTTTCAAATAAGCCATTTAAGATGTAGTCTCTCAGCCTCTAGATCTCAGAGGTGTGTATCTTGTAGTCAGTGCCTTGCCGCTGCTAAGGTAAAGATTTAAGGTTGAACAATGTTGATGAGAGATGTGGCTGTGGGTACATCTACTCCAGGGATTTTGGTTTGTGTCAGTGGAACCCACCTTTCACTATCACCAAAATCTTATGCTCGGAGGATTTTTTTACCAAGCACTCTTCCAAAGTGCCTTCCCTAAGCTGACAAAAGCAGTTTTGGCATCATATTTGTGTTGGTGATGAAGTGTGGATTTCTCCTCTGTGCTAGCAAAACCATGCCTGAATCTTAGAAACACAGTGTATTCTGCTAGTGTGTAAAAGATTAATGTCTGTGGGGATTTTTTTTCATACTCAACATGTAGTGTATGGAACATAACACTTTTTTCCTGTTCTCTTTCAGTTTAGGTCTAATATCAGATTCTTTTCATATGTTTTTTGACTGTACTGCTCTATTGGCTGGATTAGCAGCTTCAGTTATTTCAAAATGGAGGTCAAATGATGCTTTCTCATATGGGTAAGAAACTTCAGGTTGTTACCTTAATGTATTATAGTAAATGTTTAGGTAATCATTTTTCACTGTACAAACAAAAGCTTTTTGCAGAACATGGAAAAATTATGTTGAAAGTGAGGGGGGTTTTAAGTTGAGCTATGTAAACATCTAAGTTAATAGAATAATAAAAATATGAAGGCATTGCTTTTGGGAAGAAGGTTTATCACTTCCAAGAGCTCATGAACATTCTAGTGGAAACAGGTTACAGAGCAGAAAGTTGCCCTGCATTGCCATGTGTTAACGGCACCAATGAAGAACAAGCAGCCAGATTCTGGTTTTGTCCGCACAGTGCAGTGAGGAGCATTCCAGGGATTCCCAGACCACTGGTGTCCCACTCCTCCTATGGAACAGAAAGTTACAGTGGAAAGGAGCTAAGTCTCAGTGATACTGCATTGGAGATTATGAGCCCTGATTCTTAGAACCAGCAGGATTCGGGAGCTGTGACTGCCAGTGGCACAGACCCTCACTATGTTGTCCCATAGTGCCCTGGGTGGATTTACCTGCTGCAGCTGGCGTTTGATGGGCACTTGGCTCCATGGAACATTGCAGCTGTGCCCTATAAAACAATACTGGTGGTACAATATTATTAATTGGTAATACTGATTAACAGCAAATGAGTTGCAACATTGGCATTCCCCAGAGCATTATTGACCTGAGTGTCAGCATTTGGCTGCCTTGCTTAAGTGTGAATCATATCTCTTGAAACTTAAAGCACAGTTTAATTTGTTTAATTTAGGTGGAAGCTCCACTGTGCATAGAAATCAATTTGGAGAGAATCATACTGCAACATGAAATTTAGAAATTCAATAAAAGTAGAGTTTAGATAGTAAAGCACTAGGACTTTAGTAAAAGGTAGGCAAAGCAAGCAACAGCTGGAATTAATTAACGGACCTGTGAAGTAGTAGTGATTGATTGTCTTGTTATAATTGTCTGTACAGCTGCATCCATCTGGATGATTTCCAAACACTACCAATTAGTGTGACCTAGGAAAAGTAAGCAGGCCAACTTCCCAATTAAATTTTAGGAAAGATCTGGATGATTCCCAAAGACGCAACTAATTAATATGACCCATAAGGTAGTCGGGTCAAAGCGAAGAGGAGTCAGTTTACTTCCTTTTCAAACCCCCTCCCCAAATTGATAAGCCCCTTGACCCATTAAAAGGGAGCTGTTTGCTCATGCTTAATTAGCTTCCAGGTAATTACCATACGAAGCGGGGAGTGGGTGGTGGCAATGGTACGAATATGCATTTGTACTGAATTTTTTGTAGATAAATAGACCTTGTAATGCTTTGTGACTTTGCCTGCGTGTTGGGAAGCTATCCTGACGCTAGCCTGCAGCCGTAATAAAGCACACACTTTCTAACTTCGTTGTTAGAGAGTCTTGTCCATCTCAGTTGGGTATCTATATTAGATCTATACCCATATTTTGGTAAATCAATACCATGAACTAATTGAAGTGAAAGCACGTTCTCTATTAATTACTGCTCAGCATTGAAACAGCTGGTGTTCCATTTATCAGAGAACAGCCACACTTAATAAAGTCTCATGTTTGCTACATTGAAATTACATATTATTCTAACCTGGCAGTTTGTTATTGTCAAAATTTGATGTTTGAAATAATTAATTTCTACTTAAAACTTTTACTAAAAATCTACCTTCTAGAGGGGAAGCAAATTAATATGTGTCTGTTTGATATTAAACATAACTTTATGTCAGAAAATTGATTACATTTCACATGCTTAGTGTGTGGCTTCAAAATCTATGTTTATTCCATAACTTCAAGTAGAGATGATCTTAAATGGAAAGATTTTGACATACTGAAAGATTTCTTTTATCTAGGTCAGGGAATGGCTGATCTGGATCAGGTAGTTTCTGTCAAAATACAATGTGGTCAGTTTCCTATACTCATCCATAATTTATATGCCGTCTTCCATCTGGCAAACTCCTTTGTAATATAACTGTTTGAGAGCTGGAAGATTGCACTCCAGTCTTTTAGGTTCTCATTTTCAGCATCTAAATGAAGGTAATATCTGCTATTGCCTTTTGCCTTTTGTTTCTTGCAGTTATGTTCGAGCAGAAGTACTTGCTGGTTTTGTAAATGGTTTATTCCTCATCTTTACAGCATTCTTCATTTTTTCTGAAGGTGTTGAGGTATGTTATGAAATCAATTACACTATTAAATTCTATAATTAATATGGATAAACATTTCTTTTTTAAATAGGAATAAATTACTGAAATTAATGAATTGAAAAATTAAATTATGTTCATAATTGATTTTAAATCTGTGATTTGAACAGAGAATAGGGCCATCTGCAATTGCTGTTTCATGACAGAGAAACCCAGCTTTTTCAGTGTGTCAGTACTAGCTTCTTAAATAGTTTATTTGGTTTATATGTAAAGATTCTGTGAGATGGAGCCTGTCCTTTATTTTCCACCGTCCAGTTGAGGATGTTTTTGAAAGATCTTCACTTCTCATTGTTGAAGGATAAATAAGGCCAAGAAAGCAAGGCCCAAACCGGTCATTCAGAGAAGAGAAGTTAGTCATAAGTAACATTCTGGGAAGTGGACTAGCTTGTTAAGGAAAGAGCACTGGTCTCCAAATTTTGAAGTCTGATATAAATGGCAAGTAGTAATAGGTTAAACATTTACAAGGGCTCTTTTCTTGAATTTTTTTACATGGTGGTTCAGGTGATAATTTCAAGATTGAAATTTAGACATTAAGGGCATCAAGGATTAAGAATAAAACTGATAACTATTTCTAATCAGCTTGAATTAATGCTTTTACTTTTCAATGGAAAATACACTATAAATTTGTTTAGACTTCTAGTTCAGAATAAGCCTATTGAGTTTTTCTTTTTTTAATAGAGAATTGGGAAGAGCTTTCAGGAACATTTTTCTACATTGATAGGCATATAAATACTTCAAAATCAGTTAAAACTGGACTGATACTGCCTAAAAGCCTGGGAAAACTTCACTCCAAATCTAGAAACAGGAGAAAAGAAGAAATGGCATTCTAGACTCTTGCAAGTCTTATCGGTGACTTCAGCAATCCACAGACTGGAACGAACCTGAATGTTTTTGAATGGTGTTGAGCCACATCCCACAGCATAGCGAAATCTTATGATGAAACTGAGCTAGACTCTCAGAATATTCTACTGTACTTCCACAGGTTTAATAATAGAACTTTTTTTTCAGACAATGAGAATTGGTCTGTGTAGCATCCCAAAAACTGGAAGTCCTGAGTAATTTTTAATTATGTCTGTATATATGTTATGTATAAGAATGCTCCTGTATCTAAGCAGGTTTTTTTGGTGCCTTTTAATAATGTAGAGAGATTGTAAAACTCTACATTTCCTTTTTGGTTTGTTTATTTTTTTTATTTCTCTTTTTTAGAGAGCACTTGAGCCTCCCGATGTGCATCATGAGAGACTTCTTCCTGTTTCTATACTAGGATTCATTGTCAATCTTATAGGAATATTTGTTTTTCAGCATGGCGGTCATGGGCATTCACACGGCTCTGGTAGGATGTAACTTCAGTACTGTTTCCTCTCTTGGCGGTCTGTATTTCAGGACCTTACTATCCCCCAGTGAGAACCCCAGTATTACAGCTGTTGTCTTGTTAATTGCAATCCCAGCCAAATGTGTATGTGACCTCTTGCTATGTTGACTCCTGTGTTTTATTACTAGCTCTGGCATGTACTGTTGTACTTCTCATGTCAATAGCCATTAACTGGAACACCTGGAAGGACAGAAGCTGCTTTCTGGAGTTCATGCACTCTACTGCGCCTTCTTGAAAGAAATTTGCAGAGCATCTTTTTAGACAAATTTAAACTGGACTTAAGCAAGGTTGTGGCTGGAAAATTTAGTGAACAGTATATGAACCAAATTTTAAGCATGAGATGATTCTACTTCAGATGCTTCTCAACTGAATGTCTTTTGAATTGACATGCAGAATTTATTTGCCTAGATACATGTGATAAACACCATGGGGTTTCTTTTCTGCAAAGCGCATGAGTCTCTCTTTGAGCTTAACATACAAACTTACATAGATTGGAAGAAAATAGTCCTTGGTCTTCAAGCATCAATCTAAGCTTGAATTTTTAATCTATGAATGACAGTCAATTTCTGGTTTCTTAAAACAACTATTTTTAAAGTGCTTATAGCTAATTAGGTGTACATTTTTCAAATTGTACTAAAAGTCTAGCACAACAAGTCTCAGAAGTGGGAATGTGTAAAAGCACTTGACTTTTCAAATCTGGTATGTTTTATGTGTATATATAGATATAAATACATATATATAATATGTCTGCACAGCAGAGCTGTAGATGACAAACAACTTGAATTGTTTCTTAACTTATTATTTAAAGCCATATCTTAAGATGACCTAAAAGATGAATAGGTTTTGAGTAGCTGAGAAACAAATGTAAGTGGACTTTTATTCATCATATAAGTTCATACTTTGATAGTGGTGTTTGTTTATAGGGCATGAGCACAGCCATTCTCTGTTTAATGGTGGTCTCAGCCATGGGCACAGTCACGGAGATCATGGACACAGCCATGAACATAAACATTCCCATGGACACACTCATGGTCCCAGCCATGGACACTCTCATGGTCAGGATTATTGTCATGGTAAGTACTGAGCTGATATCATAGACCGTCTTGACTCGATCTAAATCTGCTATTAATAACTTACTAAAAAAAAAAAAGAGTGTGCTGGCAGCTTGTTGTGATCATACATGGAAGTAGCTTCATTAAATGTCAGGTATGTTCTGCCACCACGTTTTGTGGCTCATTTTGTATTTCACTTGCAATAAGTTCAGTGTTAGTTTCTAAAGATTTTGCTTTACCTCTGGTTTTTGAATGTTCACCATAATGTTATATTTTGGCAAAAGATGGAACAGCTATACGCTATTGCAATATAGTGAAATTAGTTATCAAGTGCCCTGTTTCAATTTTTTCATCAAAATCAATAGACAAAGTTAAGATGCTTTTTTAGTGTTCTCCTCTTGAACAATTTTATAGCTCAAGATATTAGAAAAAATGAACCAACAAACTTTGGGTACTTAGGGATTGTTAGTTGTGCTTGGTTTGCGATCTCAAGTAAGACTTTCCGCATTTTGTGTAGTTGCAATCTGTTTTAAGATGGTTATGAAAAAGGTACTTGTTATGTTAGCTATGCTTAAATCTCTTCTATGAAGGCAAACAATCTGAGAAGCGACATTAATGCAAAATACGATAATTAGCCTTCCCTATGGGAGAAGAGGCCGTGTAGGTACCGCCTGTTTGAAACAATGCAAGCGAAAACCTTGTGGTAATGCAGGGTTATCAGTCCTTCCTGCCTAAGCCATAAACCAGGATCTGATGAGACTCAAAATGTGCACATTAAGAGCAGGGAATAGTGTGGGAACTGGCAGACAGGAGGTGACAAAGAGTATAAAAATATTTACTTGTCCCTTCCTTGCTATTCTTAGAAAATTGGCATTTGTTTTCCAGTACTTCTCCTGGAATCTGGTTGGAAAGCAGGAGCTCCCTGCTTCTACCTCTTCCTTGCCTTCCCCATGGCCCCCACCCTTGCAGACCAGTGAATGTTGCTATCTGTCTTGTGCAATTTGATATTCAAAGCAGCTGTTCTGTCAATTATTGTATATCTTCGCTAGAAGCCTTTTGCTATTCTTTAACAAGTTTTTCTGAAAATATCTTTCAGGTTAATGCTACAGAGGCATTAATCTGCCTGAATTAGAAGATTTTTTACTTGTTCATTCTCCAAGTCTTATCCTTGTTTTTTTACGTTAGGTGTAAATGCTTGCTTAAGTGAAGTATTTCTGGTTAACAGATTTATTTGAACCTACTCTTCTCGCTTGGGTTCATGGCTTGGGTTCTTGAGGGGCTCTTATTTTGCTATATACTAGCAAGGTTTTACCGCTCCATTTGTTTTAATTAAAAAAAATGTAGATAATTTATTTTTTTATATATCTATGTAGAAATCTATGGTATAAAGCCGTGTTTTATTTTAAAAACGCATTTTAAGACTTCTAACTTAATTGCTGCATTAAAAATAATAGCTTGAGTAAAAACTGGTCATTGTGAGCAGCCTCAGTTCAAGACATTTCCTAAAGGAAGAGCATAACAGAAGGACCACTAGAGAGAGCCTTTGTCTAGGTTAATGTGTCAGTAATTGTCTTCACAGATGACCATTCTCTTGAAGTAACGGCTGGATCCAGCAAACAGATTTTACAAGGTACGATGAGAATAAGTATGATGGTTTATTGGTTTTACCACAGTCTGCCTGCCTGGGTCTGTCACACACCTGTTTTAGAGGGTCCCTCTGCATAAATGCTACATTTTTCTTAAAGGAACTATTTAATGAAGTTCCATTCCCCTTGTAAACAGCTCTGCTGTACCCTGTGCATGACTAGGTGTTGAGACATTCACAGAAGTCTAAATGTAATGCAGTGTCAACACAGTTTAAAAGAGATATCCCAAAAGCTTCTGTTACTGATGCTGAAGAATCAATGAAAAACTAGGAAAGAGTGGTTAAAAGCAGAAACCTAGGGAGCCTAATTGCAATAGATGTTCCGTAACATGAAGAACAGTATGATTAGGATAGAAGCTATTTCTAAAAATGCAGATTGATGTAATTGTTAAAGACCTGAGCTTAAAACTTGCATTTCATCAAGCTCTTAGAGTTGGTTTAGAGAAGGTGCTAATGCACCCTGAATTTCTTGAAGTAGTGTTGGAGTTCCTGATCTCCTGAGCATTAATTATGGGTAATTTAGATGTTGGTTTTGAGCTTTGGTTGGCTGTTCATTGGTTTTGGTTTGTTTTTTTTTAAATGTTCAGAAGTTAAAGGGAAACAATTATGAGGTGTAGGAGGTAGTAATTATATGGCATACCCAAATGTACATAGGGTTTTCTCTTATTGGGTGATTTTCTGGCTTGTTTGTAGTCCTTGAAAAGGAACATTTCCATGTTCTTCCAGAATTTACAGTACACCATATTATGTATATGTATACTCAGTACTTCAGTTGCAGATATTTGAGAGTCAGCCTTTTCATGAAAGACTCATTTTAATTGAAGCATATTAAAAAGACCTGATTTTCTTTTAATTTTTCCATACTGAGGGAGAAACCCCACCAAGGGCTACAAAGTCAATCACTCACGAGACAATCACTCGCAAGCAATGACATCCCACCAGCAGATCAATGCTCGGAGATGTCTCTGAGCAATGGTTGTTTGGGAAAGACAGCAGTGGTTTTGTTGGGGAGCGGGGTGTTGCAGGGTATGGAATATCCCTCTGGTCCCTTTGGATCAGCTGGCCTAGCCATGTGCCCTCCCAGCATCTTGCCTACCCAGCCTTCTTGCTGTGAGGCAGTGAGCAACAGAAGGCCCTGATGCAGGCTGCTGTGGAGAAACCCAGCTCTGTCCCAGCCAGAACCAGTACAAATGGAGGCTTGGAGAAATCCCCAAAGAGGTGGTTTATAGTTGTGTGTTGTTTGTACAAGTGGGGATTATCTGTCTGGAGAATTGAATTCAAAAAGCTGTTTCTGAGTTACTTCCAGTCACCGCCAGCAGAGAGCTCCAGAGGCTAAACTTTGACCAGCTGCATTGTGTTTCCTTGTACTTCAAAGCAGTGTTCTTCAGAATAAGAGTAAAGTTGTTCATATCTGCAGTATTGTTTAGTTCTCAAAACTATTTGTCTTGGATTTCTTTGCCAAATAACTTCTAGAAGGTGTTATCAATTAAACATTAGCACGTATCAAAGCTGTACAGAACTGCTTCTGTTAACAGCCTGTCCGTCTTACACAGTATTCACTACTGTAGGCATCAGGGAATACGAGTGTCTGTACTATAGTACAGGTAGGGATTGAGTGAAAAGTCTAGCTGCAGCTGTTAATCACTGTTTAACTTAATAGCCTTGCTATGAAATACCCATTACTGCTAAGGGCAGAAAAACATGTAAATTCTTCAAATGGCTCATATTCTACAAATACCTTAAAATCTTTGTGTGTTTGACCCAAAACAGATTTAATAAGTATAGATCATGTTACCTAGTTCTTGAAACCCCTTTCTGTAAAACATCTCTGAAATGCTGCATTAGCTTTAAGAATAGCAAGTTGTAATGGTATCACTTACTCTCTTACAGGTGTATTTCTGCACATTGTGGCAGACACGCTGGGAAGCATTGGGGTAATCATATCTGCTATACTGATGCAGAACTACGGTCTAATGATAGCAGATCCTATTTGTTCAATGCTGATAGCACTACTTATTGGTGTAAGGTAAGTGTTGCTATCACTGGTAGTTGGTAGTATTTTTGATGCTGGTTACAGCAGAAATTACAGCTTGGAAGAAAAAGGGATTTTGTTATGCTAATAATGTACAACATTTGCTTTTCTTCCAAGAGTGGTGTGTTACTTCTGTTCTGTACAGCCATTCTAGTGAGCTCTTATATGAGCTATCTTTCTTTCCCTTTTCTACAGCTACAATTTTAGCTCTTAAATCTGCATATTTTGTTCTTCTTTGCATAGTACTACAAAAATGTCTTTCAGGTTCAAATTGTAGAAAGCTTCATCTCTGTATTTAGTAGATGCTTATATAAACCAATGTACTCCAGTAAATGGAGCAGAATGGTTTCAGGACAGCAGAGTTGAGACTGCTGGCACAGGATGTGCCGTTGTCCTTGACAAATCAAGGCTGGTAGGTTTTAATTTCGATTTCTTATCTCGACAAGAACTGTCTTTGTATTTGTACTCTGAGACATCCTTATTCCTTTTTAAGATCTGATGGAAATGCTTCAAGTTCTTCTGGACTTTCACAGTTGTTGCTTACCAAGATCACTGTAAATGTGAGGCTGTTTGGATTAGACTGGTCAAGCAAATATTCCATTCAGTGATGTTATGAGGCTTTTTTGGCAGCACTTTCAATGGTGGCATAGGGCAACGTGCCACAACTCCAGTTACAACCTAATAACTGAACACCTTTGTCTGTTCAGCAGTGGTGGGTGTCATCTGATGAACTGCAGCTGCTTGTGCTCATACCGTGTGTGGCATGTTCATGGCTTTGCATGGCAGCATTCACAGGATCACTGATGTGAATCTCCCTGTTTGTCAGAGAAGGGCTTCAGACACAACGCCCACACTAATGTCTGTGCTAGAGATCCCTGGTAAATTATCACTTGAATACAAACTTTTGAGATCTTGACTTAAACATTCTGTGATTTCATAAATGACAAATTATTACAAACTACTTCTATTACTGAAATCTCAAAAAATGGGAAAGAAAATATGCAAGTTTCCAAGGGAGAAGAAACTATTGCTGAGGTAGAGGTAGTAGCTGACTAAAACACAGGTTTCCATACACTTTGTATTTTAAGGGTCTAGCTTTGTGCACAATAGAAAATACCACGTGAATGACAGTTCATTTTTCTTCTTCCATTCATAAGTTGTTGAAATAACACTGAATTCCATAACAGAGGTGTCATAATAATGCTGTTTATAGGTTTTCTAGCACAGATAGGTAGAATATTTGAGACCCATGTTCTATGCTGAAAATGCTGGAGAAGTTCAGTATTTGATGTGTCTTTTAATCTGATGCCCGACTTCATTCTGTAACATTATTTTGCTGGTCCACAATGCCAGAAATGATCAGTAGAATAATTCTGCTATCAGCGCAGTCAGCTGTGTCATAGTTGATAGAAGCAAGCCTGCATTTCTTGCAGACTGACACATCCTGGCACATCAGTGAAGCACACACTAATTGCAGGGTTGGGTGTTTTTGTGTTGGTATTTTGTTTGTTTTCTGAGCAGTCCAACAGACTTAACTATTGATGGTTTTGTTTGAAATGCACTTTAAGATCATAAGTAAGATCACTGGCAGTTTCAGATGGATATTGTTTGAGAACTTGAGTCCTTTTTTGTGGTGCTTGACTTTAGTAATCTTCATTTACACTTCTGGTCATAAAACCACTGTTAATTTTGCCTTATTCTTCAGTATGCTGTGTTTGAAGTGTTCTTTAAGAATTAACGCAAAAGGGTTTTCGCATTTTCCCATAAGGAGATCTTCTCTAACAGCAATATGGGAGCCCAGGTGATGCTTGCTAGGATATATAATAGTTTTCTACTTAATCTCTTAAAGCCACCTAAATCTAACCTAGAGAAAAAAAATTACTGAAGTTCTGTGAAATTTAAAATTTGGGGGGAGTAACATTGCATTACCATTTAACATGCCATTACCATTTGAACTGGTAATGGCAAGACCTGTGTCTAGTTCAGGCCATGGGGGGTATTTGGGTTTTGGGTTTTGTTTGTTTGTTTGGGGTTTTTTAATTGCCTGTTTGCTCATGGGATTTCAGCTGGTTTGAGGTGGGAAGGACTGGGATGTTCAATTTCTAGTACAGGAATTCCTGTCCACTTCTGTGGGCCAGTTTGAAACCCTGATAATTAATTTTTGGGGTAAATCTGACTTCAGATTAAATAATTGTCTGCTATTTCAAATGAATATTTGTCAGTTTTGTGTCCCTTTTACTAGTTAAACCAACTTCAGTAAGGTAAAGTGGAGTAAGAGTATGTATGTGCCCCAAGAAGCAGACCCCATTCATGTGTTTTTAAAAACCAGGATCTGTTCTGTAATCAGGATCTTTGTGGCAGTAATAAAAGAAGCCTAGTTTTGAGCCAGAGATGCACAAGCCAGTCTGATAAAGTCATTCAAAAGTTTTAATGGTGTTTGGGGACTTTGCCCTAGCTGGAACTGTATCCTCCAAGTCACTGCTTAATGGCCTGAGTTTGACTTACAGTCTGCAGGGTACGAGTAGAGGGTAGGTTATATCCAGGACTCCTGTTTTTCTGTTCTTTTGTTAAGGTTTTTTGTTGTGGGGGTTTTTTTAGTTTGGTTTTGTCGGAGGTTTTGTTTTTGTTTTTTAATCTGTATTTTTTCTATGATACTTTTGTATACTAAGAAGGAATAAAGGCAGAACAGAAATCCTTATTCACTTTTATGGAACTATGGCTGGTGAACCAGTAGAATATCAAAGCTATTGCATGAGAATGCAGAGGAAAATCATTGCTCTTCATCTAGGATTGCTTGTGTCTACGTGAGATAACTGTTCGTTCATTTTATATTGAGTGTTTGCTTGCTTCAGTGTTGGGCAGCTCTCTCTGGTTTATTCGAGCCTTGCCTGCTCCTGTTAATGGGTCTTCTCTGTTCGGGCTTTTGAAATGATGGCCACACTTGCCAAAGAAATCACAAAAGTACCTAAGTATGAGATGACTAAAACCCTTACTGGTACAGTATAAAGCTGTACAGACTGCACTTTGTAACCTGTTTTGTTTAGGTGCAGAAGGGTTAAGCAATGCTTCTTCAGAGAAGTCAAGCAGTGCTTTTAAATCAAATGCTTGAGCCTTCTTGTAGACAACATCTCTAATTAGTGCAAATTGTCAGCTGCTGAGATGGTTGCTCTGTTGCTCCCGTGATCCTTCACTAAGGCTGCTCTAGGGTGACATTCTCTGCCTAATTCCTCATGAGTTAGCACAGAACATTCTGACTGCACAATGCAAATCCTGTGTGCGATCTGAATTTTCTTGGATGCAACCACTAATATCGAACGACTCTTTCTTTGATTACTGTCTCTACTATCTCATGCAAGTAAAGCATAAATAGGACATGCTTAAAATAGACAAGTCTGTCTTACCAGCATTTAAAAATTTTTTTTAACAAAAGGTTGATTATTTAATTGTAGTTCAGGATGACTCTTCAAGTTTTTTCCAAGGTGTTGTCCGCATAATTATACGTGCCTGAATCAATAAACAATTTCTCAACTCTCTGAACAGCTTTTAATATTTAAAACTAAATATTCATTTAGTTTTTAACCTTACTGTTCTAAGCCTTATTCTGAAATGTTGAAGCAATTTTAGTATTTGTCAGCTATGTGAAACTAGTCACCACGCAAAAGCCACAGCTCTGGTACAAATCAAGTTTGTCCTAAACCACTATTAGACCCACATGTTTCTAGAAAGGCACAGTAGACTAAATATGATACTAGATTGCGTAGAGCATGCAGACTGCATATTAAGTGGTCAGAGAAATGAGGCAATTATCTTCAGTCATTTGGTGAGGTTGTTTCCATGGGTTACATAATTTTTTGTGTAAAACCTAGAGCTACTTGAACATGATATAATATGAAAGAGCTTTGAGGGAGGGTGTGCCAGTAACATTTGGGGCCTTTCATATTTGGGGCATAGCAGTATAAAAAAAATACTTTTTTAAAATGAAGTGCTGCATTCACTAAGATTCAGAAGGAATTTTCTATAGCAAAACTCCTCCAAACTGGCATGTTTGGTGGTGGTGTTATTTTAAGCCATTATTTCTAAATGTCAGGCAGTACCTTTATTTACAGGGTAAAATAGTACCTGCAGCCTTGCTTGAGAATCAAGGTACTACACTGTTATGAGAACAAAGAATTCAAAATCAGTAAAGCAAATGTTAAACCTGTGGTCCTTGTCTTGAGCAAAGCTTGCAGTCTCATTAAAATTGCCATTGCCTAATAAAAAAATGTTATTAAAGTTCCGAAACAGGCCAAGAGTCTGCATGCTGCAGATATGGATGGTGGCTGGGAAAAAACCCAGAATCTAGGTTTCTGGCTGTAGATTTTGAGCTATGGCATTTGAAGAACCATACCTGGTCTCGATCCTTAACGATGTTTGTTCACCTTGCACAAAACCTGTCACAAATACCCTCTATTTTCTGTAGCGCTGAGAGCATTGAGTGGCTTTCCTGCTGCGCTCCGAGTGCAGCGTCTGTGTAAAGGGTTCTTTACGCGGAGCTGTTTTCAGCTTTGCGGTCCAAGGCCATGACAGTGCCAGGGTCTTGCTAGCTATGCCTACAGAAACAGTGGCACAACCAGGATGGCACTGCAAGGGGTATGAGTATTATCGAAATGTGATGTAGGTTAATTAAGAGTTTGATGCTTTGACTCTTACTTTTTGATCAATCTGTGTGTAGTAGTGGCACGGTGGATTTACTATGTTCATGTCAATAGTTAGTTTGATTTTATTTGTTTGAGCACCTTTCACTTCTTCTGTAACAGCTTATGTGCAAATGTGATGTGCTGTAACATTAGCTGCCTTTGCTTTTCCGGCTTCAGTAGAGGATGTGTTTTTATCCCAAATCTTGCTGTGGGTGAGTGCCTCTTTCAAATTTTATTGTTCTGTAAAAGAGTGTGATATTTTAGATTTAAGGCTTGGTAGTCAGAAAGCAATGGAATTGTGTCTGCTTTAATAGCAAAGCTTACTGACTGCTTATGTATGAGAAAGCTTTCCACTTGGTGAGGATTCAGCACTATTTGTTCTCCTTAGTAATCTTATAAATTGAAACAAACAAAGGGGGAAGCACCAGTGCAATAGTTGCTGTGGAGGCAGCCACATGATTTTTTTTTCCCTAATGACTAAGACAAGAAAAAAGGAAAGCTTGGTCAAAATCTCTAACCATATTTTCAGCCTGCTTGGTTTTATCATCTGCCCTAATGTTTTCTTCAGTCATATGAAATGGAACTGGTATTTCTAGTGCCTCCTAGTGATTAAGTAATACTGGGTTTAGTTAATGTTTGAGAAAAGAGCATACTCTGTGGAGTTTTGGTTTTTAAATTAAAGGCTTTCTACTTCAGTAGTATGCATGAAACAATGGAAAACATCAGGCATCATAAAACCTGATTCTGTTGTTCATTGTGTTAGTTTGGCTTTCAGTAAGACTTCCATGTAAGTTAGTATCCCTTTGGATGCAGAGGGCATCCTGGCCGCCTTTGCTATGAACAGCATTTGTGAGGGCCTGTCACGTCACTGCAGCTGTCTTTTGGCCTTGCAGAAGATAAACTTTGTGTGTGAACACTGTCTCTAAAATAGAGGAAGGAGGTGTGACCCGGGCTGTGCTTCAACTTTCACCAACAGTATCAAGCCACATCCTGATTTACCTCTGTTCTTTGGACTTTTAAGGTGTTTTTGTTTCATAGCCTGTCTCTTCAAATCTACTTGACAATTAAGTTCTCTTCCATCAGATAATGTACATCTGTTTTATTAAATCATGTAAATAAGTTGTACAAATTAGACATTTTTATTAGCTTTCTTTCATGGCTTTTCTCACTCTTAGTGGTATGGTTCAATAAAAAGGCAAACGACTACATTCTCTGTTCCTTTAGTTGTTTCTCTGGGAAAAGATATGCAGCCTGTATGTGTGTGGTTTTTGAAACCTTTAGACGCATATGTTAGAGAGGCCTTGTTTAATTTATGGGAATAGAGTCAGTGTTCAAAATTCTTACATTCTGTTTGCATCCTGAACTTGTGTATTGGTCTTTCAAGGTTTTTATTAAGAAGCAAACCTGCATTTTAAATAGGGAGTTAAACTGAAATCAATTCATCAGTGAAGTGTGTTGGCAGCTCCAGCTCCCTTTGATGTAATGCTTGTGACATGGACATTATTTAGTGAGATGGGTCCATTAATAAGAGAACCGTTTTTTCCCTAAACTTCTGTAATCCACTGTAGAATGTGACACTCCAATTAAGCTTCCTTTAGTTAGACTGACAGTTATTGCATTGCTAAATGTTTGTCGTGGTGACAGGTCCAGTTTAGGCAACTCCTGCTTGCCCCTAATTGCTTTTTCCTATTTCTGAAGCAATGCCTTGGTGGCAGTGCAAACGTGGGGGACCATGTGCTAGAGAGCACCAGGCAGCGAATCGGGCTGGAGCAACCACTGTGCCTGCAGGAAGACTTGATTTTAGGGTGGTGGTTTTTCCAGGGGTTCATTAGATGAGAGTCACGCAGCCTCTCGCTCCCCCCACACCTGCCCAAGGCTTAGCCAGGGAGTGAGCTGAGCAGTCCCATCAGCCAGCACTGCTCCCATGTTCACATGGAAACACCTTTGGTAAAATGGTTCGGCTGTTTGTTCACATCCGCAACTACGCAGCTGGTCTGTGCCACGCGTTCCACTTCACTCGATTTTAAACAAAGGTTCTGTGGTGTCCTGTAACAACTGCTTCAGTTAATCTCTTACAGATGTATTAGGTGTGCTTTTAATCCCATATCTCCCTGTACTGCAGCTGTGATGCCAGTGCTGAACTCTGAAGCACAACTCACAATTTCTGGAATATATCATCGCTTTCGGTCCAGCGTGTTAGGTGACTTGCATGCTCTTGAAGTTAAATTGCTATTTACGCTTTAGTGTTGGGCTACAGATACTTGTCATCCACTTCAAAATTTTAGGATGCTGTACTGAACAAGACATGATGCACTACTCCTAAGTGAAAAAATCACCATGCAAATACTTAGTAAGAGTATAACCTTTTAGTGGTAGCTTCAGGGTATAGGCTTACTGGTCTCCTGGCTTTATTAAAAACCAAGAAATAATAATAATAAAAAAGGGTATTAAATGCCTTCTTAGTTTGCTGATTAAACAAGACTATTTGGCCAGGAGGGAACCTCTAATTGCTTCCAAATGTTTAACCCTTGAGCTTGGATGACCCTACACTTAGTTCACTTCAAGAATATGCCAAGTTGTCTGTTTCTGACAAAATAACTGTTATAGCTGGACTGTTCCACACTAATTTTGTTTTATGATGCCCCATTATTATCTTAGTTCATAAGAAAAATATGCCTTAAACCAAACACAAGAGCAGACCCCATTTCAATTGAGTGTTTTTATGGTTGCTTGTGAATGATTTGCCATTGAAGTCAGTTTTGAGCTATACAGCTGCTTTGTTGTATCACTTCCAAGACACCAAGAGATTTCATCTCAAATCCCATGATTAAACCATTAATCTTTTGTGACTGGCCACCAGTTGACTCTGTGCAAACCGTGGGGGAGAAATAATCTTGCCTTTGATAGGACACCGTGGCAATTTTGTCAATCCTTTTATATTCTGTACCGGGTTTTCATGGCAACTTTCTCAGCTTCTGGTGGAAGAACTAAAGAAAAATTTCTCAGCATTAAGGAATCTTAGGTTGCTCCTTGTACCTTTTGAAAATGTAATAATAGCTAATTTCCTTTTTTCTTTCTAGTATTGTTCCACTTTTAAAAGAATCCATTGGGATTTTGATGCAGCGAACTCCTCCTTCCCTGGAAAATGCCCTGCCTCAGTGCTACCAGAGGGTGAGCTCTTAAGCTGTTTTTGCTCTGACTGATCAAGCTGCTGACTGACTGAGCCTCAGCTGTGTGTATGAGGATATTTTGTGATGTTTTTCCAGCAATTCCTGTCAAAGGTACCTTAGAATACACAAATGAAGGTACCAGTTTAATTAGTATTTACCCAAAGTCCTAAATTGCATGTAGCTTCACCTCAGATTGTGTTCTAAAAATTTGCTATGTTAGTTAAGAAAAATAGATCCTGAAAATTTTTCCGCCAAGGTACTTTGTGCTTATACATAACATTGGAAGTGTATTTATAAGAATACATAGATTACTCTGGATTTGACCTGTTCTCGTGCTTAACTTTTCTATTCATATGCCATGACTTGAACACTGAAGGGCCTTTGCACAAAGCACTGGAAGGAGTGCTGCCTTTCCTCCGGAGTTACAGGTTGTAATCATCACATGGAGGGTTTGCTGCAAGTGGAAAGAGGAACAAAGAAAGGGATTGGCAGGACAAATCTAAGCCCACACAAAATTGTAAATTATATATGAATATATTTCTGTTAAAGTTAGAATCTCACAAATTGTTTCATGGCGATTCCCAAAATGCCGTGTAAAAAGGGCAGTTTTACTTGGATGTCATCTCAAATCCAGTAACTGTGACTTTTCTCTCCTGAACACCTCTATTTTCAGAAATGGTTTCAGTAAAACATATGTAGAATGTAAATGCAGCAGGGTATAAAATCACAACACATACACAAAACCATGACATGCGCACAAATCCGTATGTTTTCATCTTCCTTACAATCACTGAGATAGTAATAAGAAATTCTAGTAAAAGATCACAAATTGCCCAGTGAACTAGAATGCATTGGCTTTTGTAATATTTTCTGTATAAAACCATAGTACAGACAAATATTTTCTGAAATACACTTTCTAAAATTTGCCTCTATTTTTAGGTGCAGCAGTTGCAAGGAGTTTACAGTTTACATGATCCACATTTCTGGACTCTCTGTACTGATGTTTACATAGGGACTTTGAAGTTATTAGTAGCTCCTGATGCTGATGGAAGGTGGATTCTAAGCCAGACTCACAATATTTTTACTCAGGTATGTCTTATCAGTGGAAATCACATCTCAAAGTGTAAATTGCTTGTCATGTGATGTGACATTGTAATTCTTATCAAGAAAGGTTAAATATTTCTGAGTTTGGTATCTGTTTTGAAAAGTTTCTCTGCTCCAGCTGTAAAGAACAATTTCAAAATACTCAGTTGTGTAGATGGAATTACTGTACCTCTCTGCATTAGTGCCACTTTATGGAAAAAACATAAAATTATTGCAGGTGTATCAAATTGGGTTGATCTATATAGACCTATAAGGAACTAAGAAAATAAATGAGGCTTCCCTTAGGATAGGGTTTCTCACCACAGACTGCACCTACTCAGGCTTCTCACTGCATTGGCAGCTTGCACGTGATGGCTTTCTGAATAAAATCATAATGTGGAACTGGTTTGAACAACAAGTCCCATGTTACACTCGTGTGCTTAGCTCCATTTTAAACTGACAGTTCTTCAAGCATCTTGCTTTTCAGGAGGTTAAACTGGCACAAAAGAAAGTAAGAATTGCTTTTGTGCAGCTTCACTGTGGCAGTTATTTAGGATGAATCAGAAGAGGTAATGTGGCAAAGCTAATGTTAGTACATCATTATGTGTGTGCACTTGACTGTGTGAAAAAGTCCTTACTCATCCTGTGCTCTCTGAGTGATGTGCTAAATGTGGGAGAGGAATTACAGAAAAACAAGACATTGAGGTTTTTTGCTAGATCACTTACTGATGTGGGCTGATGTTCAGGACAGGAAACTGCTTTGGCTTTACAGAGTTTTTAACCCTCCTTCCCTTTTGCACAGGCAGGTGTAAGGCAGCTTTACATACAGATTGATGTTGCAGCCATGTAGCGAATTTCTAGAATGGTGCTGTTGGACCAAAGTTTTCAGTACTGTACTGGTGTAACAACACTTGAGACAGAGCCTGCCTCCACCACGTCTGGAATCGACTGAACAGATTTCTGCCCTCGGGCTAGAGATGGAGTTCACTTCTAAGGAGTAAATATTGAATGAATGTTATGGACTTTGGGTCTTGTTTTTTTTGGGGGGGCCCCTAAACTCATAAGTTTTTGAGGGTTTTTTACTTACTAAGATTGTGGTACTGGAAACCCTGTCATGTCTTCAGTAAAGCGGCTGAAACCACTGCTCATTCCCATAAACCAGTGTTATCAACAATTGGAAACTTGTTTTGTAGACAATGTCACAATGGCTGACGTGCTTCAATATAATTGTATGTTTGTACAATTGTTTGTACTTTGCAAACTTAATGAACCAAACCATATTGGGTTTTCAAAGTGCCTTTTATATCAGGAGAGCTATTTGCCAGCATAAATATGGAGCATCAAAGGGTTTTATTACTTTTACAAATAATCTTGTATGCAGTCTGATTATGTACCAGTGATGTATGCGGGGGGGCGGGGGGGTTGTGTACTTGCATAACTGTAGATGTTAGACTTCCATTNAAAAATTCTAAATGTAAAAGACAAAGCTGTTGTGAAGAGACCTGCTTCTGAGACAAGCTGGGTATTTTGTTGCACATGTCTTGTGAAAATTATTTGAGTCAAAATAATTAGATTTAACTCCAATTCTTAGTCTCTTCATACTGTTGAGAGTAATGGGACATTACATGATGCTGCTTATGTTCAATCGCTTAAACAATGAGCAGTTGAAGGAAGATGCTGGTGATGGAAGCAATGCTTGAAGTTTCTTACTTTCCAGATTATGTGATGGAAAAAACTAAATCCTGAAACGGTGAAAGTTTAAGTCTCCTTGATTTTAATAGGTTGTAATAATTTTTTTTAAAGTGATCAAGTTCAAATTTTGCCTTTCCAGATACTGAAAGTAGTTGTTTCTAGTGGTTTTACCCAAAATGGGAATAAGGACCACATTTCATGCTGTTTAAACTTATGTTTTTCCCAGGTTGACAAATCTTACATCTTTGACTATTTTACTGTAGTCTTGTATGTTTTCATAGGGGAGAAAGTTGTCAGTGCAGTAAAGGTTATTACATTGGTTTTTTGTTCAGAAACCTTCATCTGTCATGTATTTTCTAGCATTTGTAATCATTTTACTCAGATATCTGAATGTCATTTTTAAAAGCAGTCTGCTGTGCTGGGTATTACAGATGTTAGTTCCACTATGCTGTAGTAGTTTACTTAGTAATGGAAGACTTTTTAAGAGGACATTTTACAAACAGAACATGGTGAAGTATAAAAAGCAAGACAGGCATTTTTCTGAGAAATCATAGCTGCCTGTGATTGGGATGGATTTTGTGTTTATTTTGGTACCTGTTAGAGGCAATACTAAAATGAAGGCCCTGAGAAGCTGACAATGTCTGTGTAGTAAGTGCTAGGCACTATGAAATTACTGAAGATTGATTTGCAGAAATGGTTTGTTTGCCACTGATATTGTTGAATTCATCACAGATATGACAAGTTTCTTGCATTCATTCTGCTCTTCCTATATAGCACCTGATTTCTTTTTATATGAAAACGCAACACTTGCCAAATTTGATAGGTGGTTCCTGAATTTTCCATTTGAGCTACTGAAATATGAATGTTGATTTTGTCCAAATCTTGGGGGTGTACTCTTGTGCTTGGAACTGAAAACCAGGTGCAAAAAAAATGGCAGCACAAAACCACCTGTAATATTGGTTTTAATCTTTGGAGTCTCTTCCAGTCTCCAGATCCTTCCATTGCTGATTTCCAATCCTGTTTGCTTTTCCTGGGGATGCAGGTGCAGAGTGCCCTCCCAGCAGGCTGCATGTTCCACATCTCCTTCCTGGCCTCCTGCCTGGCACTGTCAGGCTCTCTCCCTGCCCCACCTTGCAGATGCCTGACTGAAGGTACACAGCACAGGGTGGGGTGCAGGAACCTGTTGAGCAGATTTGAGTGCTGCAGTTTAGGATCCCATATGCATGGTATATTCACAGACAAGCTGATGGAAATCTGATTGTGATTACGGGGTGGAGGTACTGTTTTGTAGTGTGGTGCATATAGACTGCTGTCTGCCAGCAGGACTCCCTCATTTTTTAATAGTTACTATTACTGCTATTTGAGGCTAGAGAAGATCAACTGATACCACTTTAAAGACAAGCACCAGACAGATTCACTGCAATTGTGTTGTGATCCAAAAGCAGGCTTTGGTTTAAGTCATCTTTATACCAGCATGTTTCAGGACTGACCATTCCAGGACTTGTTGAAATCCTGTAGTGCTGCCCAAGTTGCTGAGCTTGGCCACTATTTCAGTTTGTTAATGAAGAGACAACTGCTACTATTTGTTTCCAAGTGAGAACCTGGCAGAGTGGCAGTTTGGTGGTGGTGATAGTATTCTTTTAAATGTACATCTGCAAACTTTTTTAATATGGGAAATAGAGTGAAAAAGCCTATAAGCCTGTTAAATTATACAATGATTTTAGTAATTTTGATAAATTTTTTTTTGCTTATTATGATTTAGCTGATTGTTGGAAGCAGATCGTACAAGTCTGAGTTTTCTAGCCAAGCAAGATAGCAGCACTTCATTACGTTTAAACTTATATAGTAAGAAATGTATCATGTGTTTGTAAAATATAGTTGGGGCTAGTGTAGGGAAGTCAGATTCAAAATAGATTTTAAGCCTTTTTAGGCTTTCTGAAAAAGCATAAGCATTACAAAATTCTACAAGCACAGCGTATGACATGTTCAGACAGTAACTGCAGTCACATCTATTATGTCAGTAAACAAGGGACATCTGATTTTTTTTTTTCACCTACTAAGGGGATACTTGCTCAGGTTTTAGGAGAGTACAAACCATGCAGCTGAAAGGGCAGCTTTCCGTACCCTGAGAGCCATTATTTGTGTTTTGCTAATTACTTAACACTTGGCTGCTTATATAACACTATGCTATGGACACTTTACTGGAGATGCAAGGCATGATTTAAACAAAGACTTGTGTGAATGGCTGACACTCAGAGGTGGGTGAATGTCTGTAGATCATGTGCTAAAAACTCAGCTTCCTGGTATCCACTACTGAATTTTGAATCAAGTTTTCAAAGTGTGGTTTTCTCATGTTTTCATGTAGCTAGTATTTACTGCGGGGTTACTGGTCTGTCTTTGTGGGTTATTTTTTTCTGTGACTGAAACCAGTAACTTAAAACCCTATTGTTCCAAAGACCAAGCCTGCAAACTGCGTGGTTTTTACCACACCTACAGCAAAATAAGAAGATAAAAGAAATGTTACAGAGTATCTGTATTAAAATGCCTCCGTGTTTTTTGTGTTAAGTAACAGTGGAAGAAAACTCCTCTTACGAATATGCACAGTAAGGACTGGTCCTTTATAGGCTACCCTGGTAATCTACAGCTCTGGATAGACTAGCTGAGTTACTTGTGTGATTTGCTAAGCTAAGATGAAAAGTAAATAAATGACTCTGCTTTTCATGTAATAATGCTTACTAAAGCAAAAGTTTAGTTGCATCATTAGTAAAAGCTGCTGACATTATTTTCCAGCAAAAATTGAAGCTGCTACTACTAATAAAATGGACCTTAGTGACTTAACATTCTTAATTTACCTTTTTTTTAAGAAGTAAAGCTGGGTTTAAAGGTGAAGGAAGGTTAACGGTTTCTCTTCATGACTGTTGTAAGTGAACCTGTTTAGGGAATGCAGACAGGATACAAGAGGGGAGAAGCTGCTGCTGAACTGCAGTTTTCCACTCTGCACGCAGTGTGCAAACAAATTGTAAAATCCATGGCTTTTCTTTCACAGTGCAGATTGCAGTTGCAGAGTGCAGATTTTCTGCATGCTTCTACAAAATCACTTATCCTTCATGAAACAAGGTCTTTAAATACCAGTTCAGAGCAACAATTTTAGTTAATAATTAAACCCCATCCTGTCTTCTCCAGCAGCCATCAGACTGCCATTTGCTACAATTCTTGATTATCCCACCCTATTTAAGCAGGACTTTTTTTGTTTCTTTTTTTTTTTTAATAATCTCTGATCCTCCATACTGACTCAGTAGTTAATTCCTCCTTTACACTTCTGTGAAAATCCCTATGTGCAGCCTGCTGGGGTTCCCTTTTGGATTTGTCCTCCGTTCAGGCTTTGTTGCAATGCCCACCCCTGTTGGGACTTCCTTGGCCAGACGCTGCTGTAATGTGAAGCGATGCCAGCCATGCTGTGCCTGGCACGTGAAGCCTGAGTCTTGCTGTGTGCAAATACTGCTCAATCTACTTGTCTGTTTCAGTGAGCCACAAAAGCTTCCTGCCTATGTGGTAATTTGGCGGAAATAATGTGTAAAAGGAGCTGGGTATTTCACTTCCCATGGGCATTGGAGCCTCTCACATGTATGCTGGAATCTTGTACAAGAGTTAAGTGAATTGCTACGGCATTTTGGCTCAAGTGTGAAATAATGTGAATGGAGCAATTGCCAAAATCATTCCTGGTAGCGTACAGCATATTGCTTGCCTTTACCTTTAAGTGATGGGAATTACTCTTAGCAGTGAGCTTCAGTTGAATAGCAAAGTGTGTCAAAGTACCTGTGAAGAAACCTTGCAGGTATCACAAGGCAGCTCACTAAAATTCTGAAGACTATGTATGATTTTGCTCTGGAATGCTAACGTTAGTAGCTTAGCCACGGCTTGTCCCAAGTGCAATATTAAGAAATTTTTAATGTAATCTTTTCTACTTGAATACAGTCTATATAAAATGTTAAATATCCTATATTGCTGAAAAGATATGGGATCAAATTTCTTTCCAATAAATCTTCAGTTTTAAAACAATATGCATACAGGTCTATTTGTTCTCATCATACTGTGAAGAATAGTTGAAATAGCAACCACCATCACCTACTAGCTGATTTTAAAGAGAATTCTTGCAGTCTGTTTGCTGAGACTTGGCTTGAGGTTAATTGTGGTTGCTGCAGTTGAGTCCAGCCCTTCATAAATGCTAGCATTAACATATGAAGAAAGCCAGTTCTATTTTAAGTTGCAGTCTTCTGAAATAAGAAATTCTGTGCAGCATCTCCCCCTGTTTCACCAGCTGTCCAAAGGGAGCCTTTCTTTGGTTTAGAGCATTCTCACCTGTCTGGATTTACTCTCCCAAGGCAAAGATGGACACAGACCTAACACGTTTTTCACGCTAATGTTTTCTATTAGTAAGAGAACTTCTAAGTTTCTGGAAAGTACAAAAGCAAAATTTATCATCTAATGCACTTACAACAATGTATGCAGTAGGTTTGGTTAATGCACTACAGCAAGTGGTGCCACACAGATACCTGATGCTCTTCTTATCTCAGTCAGCAGCCCAGGACTGATGTGGATGTCAGTGACCTGAATCAAAGGTTTAAAAGTTTCTGAAAGTGTCTGTGTGGTAGAAGCTGATACCAGCAGGTGCAGTTTGCAGCCTCGGGTAAAGGCAGGTCCATGTTCCTGGAGTGTTGTCTTCTGAAGCAATAGAGTCTAACAATCTTAAACAGTCACAGCAATAACTTTATGCTGTTAGGCAATTAAAGATGGAATAAGAATGTAAATGCCTCATTTTTATTTATGTAGTCTTTTGACATGCATTATTTTCAAAACTGGAACTATCTACAGAGAAAAGTTTAAGCATTTCCAATTCCAGAGGATGCATAGTGCCTGTAACTATTAAGGAATGTAGTGGAGCACCCAGTTCCACAGTGGACATCTGCTGTAGTGTGCCTGAAGCAATCTTCTCATCTGGAGCACCCACACGGGCAAGGCCAACACAAATTGTGTTTTCAGTAATTCCTGCAAGAAAGAAGATTAAATGTTTAATTTATTGACTAATGGTCCTATCATAAGGGGGAAAGTACTCAAAATGCTTAAACCTTAACTGCTTTCTTCAACCTCCAACTATTAAATTATTGGAGTGGCCTAGGAAGAACCTTGCTCTTCAAAGAAAATAAAGCTCAAAGATGTTAATAAGGAAGAATTCATTCAGGAATTGCGTTCACTTTGAGGAAACTGCTGCTTCTGATTCATTCTATGTAAAGGATAAAATTAAGGGATTTTCATTTTAATAGTATTGAAGGAATAAACTTTTTAAATGAGGAGTAGACCTAGATGAATTTCTATTAGAAAAAGTTTCTGTGACACAACTGCATCATCTTTATTAGCTGCTGTGATTTTACCCTTGGTCTCAATAAACATTTCACAGTTTGCTCTTGTCTAGTTTAAAGAATTCAAGGTGAAAATCACAGTTCTGCATCTTTGGGTTAACCTAGATTCATGCTGGTGTTCACGTAGAGCAGAGTGTGACCAGTCTAAGTAAAATATAGCAGAGATCTTTTTGAAGCTCAACTGATCTAAATTGCTCAGAATCCCTCTGCCTCCTGCAATGCTAATGGATCCAAGAGCTCACAGTTACACATGGGTAGAAACAGTCCAGGGTTCCAGACTGAGCCTTTGATGGAACCTCCAGGAGCCACCAGTGCACCTTCATCGAGGCTTTCTGAACTATGCTGTGTTCAAGCTTGGTTAAATTCGTCTTGTGACTAAGATTTACAGCAGCCCAAGTCCACTGCAGAGCAGAACTCTAAGAGGAAGGGAGCGGAGTTCAGAGGCTCATTAATAGGTGTGACTAGAGAAGGCTGGCAGCAGACAGAAACACTGCAGTCATACCTGGTTTTTCTCCTTGGAGCCTCCTGTTTTCAATAATGGCAAGAAGCTGTTCTGCAGCTTGATTCACACTCATGTATCGTGGTGGCTCATAAATCTTCCTTCCTCTGCAGGGAAGGAAAAGCAGAGCAATTTCACATATAACCCATTTTGTTATCCCCAGCAATCTTACAGCTTATTTCAAGAGACCTCTACACCAGCAGGTTGAACGTAAACAGGGCCAGTCTCTCAGGCTGGGCCTTTCAGACAAGAGTGGAATTTTTAAAGAATACAGAAATGTGTTGTGCTCTCACCACACCTGTGAAACAGCTGGGGTCCAGCTGGCAGATCATTTAGATCCTAAAAGCAAATTCAGTAGCTAGACGCAATATGTAGGTTTTGCAGCTACTCTTGAAGGATGCATTAGACTTAAATTCAAGGGCAAACAACTGTTTTTCTGTCAAATGCCCTGTAGACAGATGATTACAGACTAGAAATATATTCTTAAATGAAATGCTGCTTTCTTTGCCAACTGTGGATTCAGTCACACAGATTTTATTTTGAAACTCCAGAATAAACAAACCTCAATGATACTGTGAGACTTCACAAATGTTAATTTAGACCAGTTACAGCATGTATATAAAGAAGCCATTTATATTCACCACTGTCAAAACATACAGATTGCAGAGATGGCTAAGATGTGGCAAAAGCTTTTTGAATACAGTTAAACGAACATAAGAGCATTTTCTATATATTGCTTATTTAACTCTTTAAGAAGGGTTTTATGTATTCTGTACTTTGCACTGTTTCTAGCCAGTGTACAGAAGAATAAGTTTAGAACACTGTTTCAGATATTAATCTGTTTCAGGAGGTGACAGAACAGTAGAGAAATAACACTTCATTCACCAAGAGGAAAGCCTACCCCATTCTGACTTAGTGCTTCTCACAGGAACAGTTACAAAAAAGATCATGTTTTCCTGCAACTCCATTCAGTTACTGTAAAGAAAGCCAGGCCCTATTGCAGCAAACAAAAGAGTTTCACTCCTTGTCAGACACAACAGACAGTGGCTGCTGAGAAGCACAAGAGGAGAAGGCAGGTAAGGTCAGTATTAGACTATGGGCAAAGAACCTTTGTTCCTCGTACAAAAAAAACCTCTGTAAGTGCTCTGTGTATTTTCATGTATTTTCAAAATGGCGACTCACTTCAGGAGATTCTCCAGAGACTGCTCCTTCACTTTAATATCTGTAGAACAAGACACATTAAAACACAGGTTCCCTACAAGTTTCCCACTTAGTTTTAACATTTTAGCTGTTACAGGAAAAAGGAATATAGATCACATTGTACTCTTCATGTGGTAGTTAATCCCAAAATCCTGTGACTTTATGCGTGTGATTTTATCCAACAATAGGGCAAATTTCACAGATTTCAGAGCAACACAGCCAAATAAAAATCCTGGTAAATGTACAAATAGGCATATTTACACTAAGATACTTAATTACCAGCACATTGAGCACACCAGGGCATTGGGACTACTCTTAAATTATGAGCACATTATGTCATGAAAGGTAAAACAGTCTGACTGCTCGACAGTGATTACATCACTGCCATGCAGGAACCTGACTTTCGTTAGCACTTCTTTCCTGTCCCAATCAAAATTTAGAACAAGCTTCTGTTATGGGAAAAAAAAAGGATTTTGGCAAAACTGAAATACAGAAGCAGTCAGGTAGGTAAGTCTCTGCATAGCTGCAATTTTATGAAACAAATTGACCATAATCTCTCCAAGAGGAATTCAAACGTTACCTGTACTCAAATGCCCCCCAAATTATCATACTGAAATCTGGATACATTTTTAACCTCGAATAAGTATTCCTTGTTACATAATCCACTTCTAAACCAAAGTGACTCAGATGAAAGGGGTTTAAAATGCAAAACCCCAAGATTGTAAGTGCCCAGTTTACCAAAATGCTTCTATGTCCATGAAGTCACTTTGAATTCAGAAGTTTATCAGCACTAACATTTTTAATGTCACATTTGCTTATCTGGTAATCTAGTCAGTTGGGTAAACACTCAATACGTAGACCAAAATGCAGGAGAGTAGCTGCTGCTCACCAAGTAAGCACAGGGTGTGCATTCCATTCTGCCTGTTCTTCTCAATCTTGTCAAAGAAGCTTTCTGGCTTCCATGTATCTGTCCAGAACACTATGGAAATGGTCTCTCCAAAATTGTACAACTGTAAAACAGAGCAAATGCATTAACAGACACATGCAACAAGAAAAAATAAGAGCATGCAATAACTTTAAAGACCAAGTAATGAACTACCTGTAAAGATTTTTCCTATCACTGCATTCACCTTTCCAATGCATATTAAGTAACTTTGAATATACTTTCTATTGTTGCTTAATTCTGAAGTCCTTTTAAAGGCAAAAATTTTGTAAGATTAGCCTAAAAATTATTTGTTATTTCTTACTTTGGTTAAGGCTAGACAGCTTCAAATAATGCCATAATTCAATGTTTTGATTCTACTGATACAGTAATGTTTATATTAAAACGGCATTTTGCTGCAGACGGAAGCTCTAGCAGGCAAAAGAAGTTACAGTCTATGGAGACAGTGGACATGAAGATCTCAAGACAGATTGTGCAGGAAGCAGAGAGGTACAACATGGTTTCTGCACATATGGTAAGAAGAATATTGCTAGCAGAATATTGCTAGCAGGCTCTGTGTCAAGCATACTCACTGACTACTCCCAGTCTTAACACATTCATTACCGTAAGTCCCTAATCTTGGTGAAGACATTTGAAGCAACAGTCTTGCCAACGATCTATGGTGATGCAAAAGTGAAAGTTTTATGTAACTTAAGGTAGTATTTGGCTTGGAAGTTTTTGCCCTGAAATAGGGGAAAACCATGCATCAATTTTGGTCTATTCAGCTCTGGAATGGGGCCAGCCCAGACGGATTTTACAGCTTGCCAATATTCTGTCTGCTCAAGTCCACCAGAGAAACAACAGCGCCATGGACTACCCTTCTCACTTTCTCTGTACTCCTGGAAGGAAAAACTGCTTTTCCAAGCCCATAGCGGAGACACAGGCACTGTGTGTGCTTTGGCAGAGGACCCTGTGTAGAAGCAGCTCTAGCAGCCCTGTGCCATGTGGGGATTCCCCTATACGTACTTGCGTTACTGTGGCATTAGGCTGTGGTTTTAACTCCTTTCTGCTGGCAGAGCAGAACTTGAATCAAAGCAGAAACATGTTTGTTTTCAAGGGACCAAAAGCTTAAATTTTAACCATTAGTGCTGATAAAATTTATTCAAAGATTCCTGGAATATAGCTGAAAACATTTCCTCTTTTAAGTATTTCATTCTAGCACAAGGACAAGAACACACTGTGTACATTGCACAACCTAAAGGTTCTTCCAGTAAAGTAAATACAGGTTGAACCAAATAAATTGCTCCTGATGTAATTTGTTAGCTTTTTCAATGCTGTGTTCTAGAAAATGAAAATTAAATTATGCCTTGCCTAATTTTCATGTGGCTGCCTAGAACTCTTTCCCATTTTGTAGCAAATCTGTAGAAAAAGTATTAGTACAAGAAGAGAATTCTCCCCTTCACTGTTAGAGCATCTGGGAGCAAGATACCTTTAATCTCACTGGTAATGTTCCTGCAGTCTTCCACAAGTGCTGCAGTGTCTGGTACCAACAAAAGTGCTTCCCATCAGCCTGAAATCCCTGCATCCACTTCCCAAAAGCACCAGTCCTTGTTCAGGACACAGAGTGGCCTCAATTAACCTTAAATCTTACCTTGCCCCTTTGGCATTTTGATAACCTAAGGAAGAGAAATTTCCACTTCTGCCTTTTCATAAAGAAAAGGATGCGCAGAAATGAGTAAAATGTTATTATCTGATAGGTATTTTGTTGGAAATGAGAACTCCTAAGCCACTCTGACACACATTGAGTTGGACATTCAGCTTTATACCCTAGAGTGCTTGTTCCGATTGTTATCATTCTCTTTTTCATTATTCATTACAAATATTCTCCATCCTCTTTGCCAACAAGAAGTTCAGCAAGTTATCCTTTTTTGTACAAGCCCTGCCAGTCAAATTCACTACATCTATCCTTTGTTTACTGGGTTTTGCATTAGTACTGAAGCTTGGATGTCAAAAAAGGGTAAAATACTTTTCTTGGGAATTGCCTGTCTATTCAGTAGAAATACCTTCAGAACACTTTCATGAAGTATTGATATCATAGAAAATGGTACTTACAGTCTCAAAAAAATACACCTGTTTTCTCAGCACCTGGAAAGCACAGAAGTAGTATCTACACCAATTAGATGGAGTGGTGCATATTTTATTAACCTAGAAATGCCTTTGCAGTTTATACCCCTCTACTAACTAAACTTGTGA
>VYZT01052223.1:0-35806 GCA_013400735.1 Pomatostomus ruficeps
TGCGGGAACTTTAAGAAGATGAGGTGGATGAGGTAATCTTGGAGGGTCCACAGGGATTCCTTTGGTGAAAAAGAATAATTAGTACTCTGAGACTGCTCAAGTTTTACACCAGGGGTGTTAGGAGGAAACTTGAGGAGTCACAGCCTAGTGAGTAGGAGAGAGCACTTGGGATACCTGATTCTTTCACATCTCAGAAATAGTTTAATGTTAGAAAGGAAAAATTTATATATTGAGAAGAAAAAAATATTTGATGTAGCATTGCCTTTAAGTGATTTCCAAAAGGGGAAAGAGAGAAGGGAACTCTTCATGACAGTCTTGGGCTATGAACCTGAAGGTGCTTAAAAGTGTGCTCCCTCCTCTTTTGTCTGACTTTATGCAGTACCTTCTGCTTGCAGGGTTTAAACCTAACTCAGCTTAGACCAAGATGCTACGTTTCTTTATGAACTGCGGCAGCTCTGTTCCTTCTAGATGAAGAGTGACTGTAGTTGCTAGCTGCAGGTATTTAAACTATCCAGTTACCTACTATCAGTTGAATTCTGGGAATTTTTAAAGGCTTGTGCACCAGTGAAGAGTAATAAAAGGGGAGGGAAACAGTTATTTACAACTGTGTATACACAACAAGAATTTCCATAAAAGAAGCTGCTAGTTTTATGAAATGATGCTGTGACCTTTACTTGTAGCAAATGAGGAGAGACTGTTTTGAATCTGTCAATGATGCAGATTTAAGTGACTTGGAGTGTGTTAGTATGTTAGCAAGCTAGGATTTTAGATACTTCAGCACCTTGATTGTAGTATTTTTCTCTGCCAAGCTTTATTTTCAATGTGAAAAGAGTTTGAATATTTTTGTCATTTTCCAAATCTGGCTTTCATCCATTTTGTGCTGAATCTGGCTTATTTCTGAAGATTGTTCAGAAGTGCTGGGCTAAGCATATTAATTTGTTACTGATACTGACTTTTGTGAGTTGACCAATTTATTATTGTAGGTTGAAGCAGAGTGGTTTATTTGCTTTTCATTTTGCTTTGGAAAGATGAGGCATTTGCTAAGAAGAAAAAAACCCCACCATTTCAAAACCGAGCTGTCTGAATTTCCAAAAAGCTCTAAGAAACCACATAAGATGGGTGACACATGATGTTTTGCCATAATGTCTTTTCTTTACGTGTGTAATGACAGTGGAAAGGATAAAATCTTGTAATCTCTCGTGTTTCAGGACAAATTCTCTCTCTCCATTCATCACTCTGGTTTGGGTTGCAGGTAAGCCATGATGTTCATTATGTTCTTTGAATGTCAGATTTTTCTTCAGGCAGCTAATACCATGTGTTAGGCTCAGGCTTTTGAAAACACACATGAATTTTGATTGCCACTGTACTTGAATGCACAGTTTGGTATGAAGGGGCCCAGCTTGCAGGAGCTTATGAATCAGGCAGTTGCCCATCAGGGAACTATGAGTGCTCAGACCTAGGCCTGAAGTCACGGTGTGTGAACCTGTGTCACCTTTTGAAAACTGGGTTCTAGGAATTCGGGTCTGCTCTCGCTGCAGAGAAAGAAGTCAACTGTCCAGGTTAAGATAATAGTGAGTCCAGCAACTAAGCTCCCAAAACTGAAGGATGGCTGATACAGATTCTCAGAGCAGGTTATGCCCCCTGGACATGCCATCTCTGTGAGGGCAGACCTTCCATAATGCTGGCTCCCTCCTCCTCAGTGTTAATGGGAAGCTCTGCCTGCTCCTGTAGGATAGTCCTGGCTTCAAAGTATCTGCTTTGGGCTGGAGCCACATCAGGGGCACTTAGGCTCTTGCTGGACACTTGCTTGTTTTGAGAACTGTACTGTCAGCAAATGTTGGGAACTCAGGGCAGCTTTTCCAAACTGGGAAGGGCAACAGTTAAGGCACAAGAGTCTTATAGCTTGGAGAAGAACATGACCTTACCTGAAGGAGATGCTGGGGAGACTTGAGCTTCATACTTGTAGATGTCAAGTTTGGATTCAGTAATTTTTCACAGTGTCTTTCAAGTCTGCTACTTGCATGACTCTTGGGGGTCTTGACTTCTGTCAGGTACAAAGGAAACATTTCTCTTGGTCACTGTAAGTAAAGAGCTATTGCCTTGTTCTCAAGTTGGAGTGGTCACTGTGGGCTAAGGTGCATTCATGTAATGTAACATTTCCCGCTATGTGTGCAGCAGGATGTGGAAAGTCTCCACTTTCTGCACTTCTATGGCCATTCATGAGATCACCTTAGTCAGAAAGCTATTCTTTAAACAATATTTTCATATCTTCTCTTTGTTCTCTGAGAAGCCATCCCCCCTCTACACTCCTTCCCAAGAAAACCCTCCCTTTCTCCTTTCTATTGTGAAATGGTACCTCCTGGGCAGCCCACACACAGGCATTATCGCTAAGAACTACACTTCCCCATCCCTTTGGGTTATCTGGTAATTGGATTCATTTAATTGCCTTTTGTCGTCATTCTTTTTTACTTTATCCCAATTCTCTTTGGAACAGATTTGAAAGATAGACAGGGATCAGAGGCTGCCAACAGGTACAGAGTGAACTGGGCGAGGGAACAAGAAAACAAGGAGTAGCAGGGAAATGATGTGCCTTCGATGAGAAAGGAGCAAGAAACAAAAATGAGGGGGGAATGGAGATAAGAAATAGACTGTGCTTTCTAACCCTGCAGTATTGGAGGCAATGTGCATCCTGATGGACATAGAGTCCAGACAGAGAAGCGACAAAAACAGATGACTCAGAACTGACCAAAATCCCAGGGCTCCAGATCCTTCCTGAAAGCATTGTGAGTCCCTATTTGGAGACGTCTGTGGCATGCTTTTAGTTTCATTGCAGGGCTTGATTAATCGATCTGCTGGAGCTCTTCCACACTTCAGTACAGTTGAAATCCTATTTTCTGAGCCACAGTTAATTGAGACTCTCAGTTACCTGAAGGATGAATATCTCCTCAGAGTTATGACTTCCGCACATAAGTACCACTAAGCATTTACTGTATAAATCTTTAAACACTGATGAACTAATGTCTTGGGGCCAAATCTAGTACCTAGTGTTCTGTACACATCTACTGTTCTGTAAACCTTTACTTGTAATGGTGTGTGAAACCTCTGTGAAAATGTTGACGCCAGATTTGCAGTGTATTCATTGAATGTTGTCCATGGTTGCAAAGGTATACTTGTTGGGTGCTTACTCACAGTGAAAATGCAAAACAAGAAGAATTACACTTAAACAGGTATTGCCCAAAAATGCATGTCAATTTTCACCAACACGTGCTTGTATCTACTGTAATCCTTGCTAAAGCAGAAAAGCAGATACGCATCTGATTCTCCCAGTCTTAAGAAAGAACACAGTAGCTACAATGATGTGCCATTGAAAATAATTAAAAAGTCATGAAGAATGGTTATTTTTACATAAGTACTGTTTGGGTAATAAGGATCTAAGGAAGGAGAACATTAGCAGTGCAGCTCATGGGCAGGGAGAGGCAAGTGCCCTTTACTTAAGCGTGGTCTTCTACTCCTGTTGTTTGGAGAGACTGAAGTATCGTACTACATGTGTGTCTCCTTTGCACTTTTTCAAATTTAAGAGTAATTATGGTATGTAACGTAGGGTTATAGATGTATCTAAGGCATTTCTTAGAAATATGAACATGCATGTTATAGAACTAAATATTAGTAAATACTTGAAATATGAATTTTTAAAATAATACTGTGCCCTAACTTTTTAACTTGCAGAAATAACTGGGCACTGTGAGTAAGGTGCAGTAGTTCAAGTTCACTTGTGGTGGATCAAGTAGCTGACATAATTCATTGCCTCAGGACATTGCTCATTAGGGAGACTGTCTCATGGAGGTTTTTGTTTGTGTTTTTCTTTTATTAGCACTTCAGAGTTAATTCAGAGTTTCTTGATGAGGTCTCATTACACTCATCCAGAGCATCTAAATAATTCTGCTGGATTAGAGGGAATAAAGAGAATCTGTGAAAGATTTTTTTTTTTAAGCATTGTTTGGCTTGGTAGCGGGGAAATGGGCAGAAAGCCACTGCAGAGGAGAGCTTTGAAAAAAATGAGCCAGGCAGTGCTCAAGAACTTAATCAGGCATGAATATGACATCCACTGAGGTCTCCCCTGCAGTGCCCATGTGAGACAAATCTGCCGTTATTTCTTGGTCTACCATCAGTCCATTTTCTGATCACTTCCCTCTTGCCTGCCAAGGCCGCACCACCTGCAAAACTGCATGTGAGTATGGAACTGCTCGTCTTGCACAGAGGGGTCTCGCGTGAAGTCAGGCAGTACTTGCAGAAGATGTAAGTCCTTTCTCCTTGGCCTGGTGCATCAGTTTTATCTCTTCTCTTACCTCAACCTAGGGGACTATTAATATCCATTTCAGAGTTGAAATTCTAAAATATTAAAGTGTAATCTTGGTGCTTTCTTGCAGCCGTAAGTCAAAGTCCTGCCCTGATCACAGAATCACAGAATGTGTCAGGTTGGAAGGGACCACAATGGGTCATCTGGTCCAAACTCCCTGCTCAAACAGCATCATCCTAGAGCACATGGCACAGGATTGCATCCAGACAGCTCTTGAATATCTCCAGTGAGAGAGACTCCACAAGCTCTCTGAACAATCAGTCCAGTGCTTGATCACCCACACAGTAAAGAAATTCTTCCTCATGTTCAGGTGGAACTTCCTGTGCATAACTTTCTGCCCATTGCCTCTTGTCCTTGCATGGAGTTATTCTTTCTCAGGTTCAGGACCCTGCACTTGCCTTTGTTGAATTTCAGGCAGTCCTTCTCTGCCCATCTCTCCAACCTGTTGATATCCCTCTGAAGGGCTGCACAGCACTAGGGGATATCAGCCACTCCTCCCAGTTTTGTGTCCTCAGTGGACTTGCTGCTGCAACCAGATTTCTGTAGAGAAGCTCAGTCCTTTATATACTTCCCCCTGTTAGGCCTGTGCTTGTTTGCTGTAGGTGCAGTGGGCTCTTGGCCCCTTTGTTGCCAACAGAATTATGTACACAAGCAGGGCAGTTAGGGAAAGGATTGAGTGTTCATTGGAGGTCCATGTGTGGTTTCCATAGACTTGCCTTTTTTTTTTTTTTTTCTCAGCAAGCTGGAAAAGAAGATCGTACTAGAGAAAGAAGGAAAAGTTTTGTGCTCGCCTAGCTCAGGCTTCTTAATAACTTTGTATTAGAGGAACTATTTCCATTTTAACTATTTGAAATATAATTTGCTGATGATGGAAAGCATTTTCAAAACTTTGAATTTAGAAGCTCCTTATTTTCCCCAAAACAGCACAGTGCAAGCAGCCTTAGCGCAAGCATGGTCATCCATGTGCAGTCTCCATGCATTGTTTGCTCTCTGCTGAGACAATTGCATAGCTGGCAGCTGTGTTTCTGATTTTCAGGAAGCTGCTGCCCGTCCCACTCTAAGTACCTTGGTAAAGAATGTCATTTGTTTTCCTCAGGAGACTGAATAGCTCTCATATATTCCGAGCCTTTTGGTCAGCATTACTGTCACTCTGTTAAAAGTTTTGCATCACCAAGGTCAATTATCTACTTGAGGCTTTTCACAAGTCTGTATTTCTTACTGAATCCAGTCTTGGCCTTCTGTTTGGATGCTTCTCCCACTAATGTCATGCAACTACTTTTCAGTTTGATCCTTTATCATGAATTGCTGCCCAATAAAACAACAGTTTTCTTCATATCTCTCTTGAGACCTTCTTGTGCAGTATTGCTTACCAGACACCACATAATTTGGTGTGGCTGGGAAATAAGATGCTTTGGAAAAGCTGTAGTTTTAATTGTTTTGTAAATGCTCAAGTGACTTGTAACCATTAAATGGTACAGTCCCCAGCTTTTGCAGTGATATGCTGTGGCTTGTGATAGCCCCCCTAAATGTACCTTCCATTCCCTTTATGTCTTACTATGCACTTTTTGTTTTATTTTGGATGAAATATTTTACAGGAGGAGCTGTGATTTGTGGATTTGCTTAGTGCCTAGGACAGTGGAACAAGTCATGTTTGGGCTACCACAGATTGACATCTGCCCTGTCTTGGGACGCTCCTAATCAGCAGGAAGTCTGTGAGGACTCTTTCAAGCTTATTGTAAGAAGGAAGCTTCCATTGAGGTTGGGCCGAGTGGGCACATGACAGTGGAGAAGGCAAATACTGAGACAGTGCCAGTGCATTGATGTTTGTCTCTTTGCAGTTGTGGTGAAAGCCATGGTATTCAAAAGAACTCAGTGGTGGTTTTTGCAATGGGTTAACTTGTATTGTAGATGTCCCAGACCTGATCTAGTTACAGTTACTAGACTTCTCATGTAGTGACTAAATATTTTGCAAGCAGTAAAAAAAGAAACAGAAAATAAATAGATTTTTATTAAGTATGTGGTATAGAACCAGGAAAGAGAAATCTTCATTGCACAGAGGAAATAGTGTGGGGTACAACAAGATGTGGCTTGTTGCATATGTTTCTATGAGTCTTTGGCTTTTGTAGGGAGGTATAAGGCAACAGAAATAATTGGTGAGGGGATCCTTGGAATAAAAATGGAGGGGGAGAGGGAGGACACTCTGTGCATTTGAATAACTGTGAATAGATTTTCAGAATTACAAGGGTGCTCCCTGCTAACAGTTCAAAAACATTTCATGTAAAGCTGTAGAGAGAAGTGCAAGGACTAAGGATCACAAGTGAAAAAGTTAGAAAGGCTTATGGGAAAGAGAGGAAAACCATACAATCCCTTGGCAATTTAGTAAAATCTTTACAATCATTTTCTTCTCTAGATAATGACATTACATATTACAGAAGCATCACAGAATATTCTGAGTTGGAAGGGACACACAAGGATCATAAAGTCCAAATCTTAAGTGAAAGGCCCATACAGGGATCAAACCCATGACCTTGGTATTATTACATTTTACTTTGTTTCAATTATTAAACTCTTCGTAACTCATGAGTTTTACGTCTCCCCCCCCTCCCTCCCGCGATTCGGCTTCCCATCCTACTGGAGAGCAGTGAGCAAGTGGCTGTCTGACACTTAGTTGCTAGCTGGGTTTAAATCATGATGCATTCTTACTGCTTTCCCTTACTTCTGAACCTCTGATTTTTGATTTGCTCTTATGTCATAATAGAGTAATGAAGTTTATCAACTGTGTTGACAAACTAACCAAGTAATATTACATTGACAAACTCTCCTCAGTTTGCAGTGTCCTTATGCATCAGCTTCCTACAGACTGTGTGGTTATACACCTCCTGCATACTTCTCATGTGCCACCTCCTCTGCTGTCTTTTAGGTTTTCTTGGGACTGAGTTGTTAGGAGACATGAGGCAATCTCTAGTGATTCTTTAGTCTTTCACCTACAAGCTCATTATCTGCTGTTGACCTTTCTCTGTAGCGTATAATGATGGCTCAGTGTCTTGTATGAAATGGATTCTGCCGTTAGAAAATGGATCTTTGTTCAAGCATCCAAATTATATGAACTGTCAAGGCTTTGGTTTTTTGTGTGTCTGGTTAAGGGAGGTGTGAACAGGTCATGGATACAGCTCTGTCATTTTCACTTCCAGTATTCCCCCGTGCATATCTTCTTTATGTTTATTATTATAGTTCGTTTTTCCTTGTAGAAGTTTCTCTTACCTCCTATCAAAATGTCAGTTTTACTGCATGTTAATACTTTGTTCAGAGTCACTGTGTTTACAGGGCAGGGCAGGAACAGTCTCTTTCCAGATGGCATGGAATGACTGTACTTAAGGTTAGTGTGGTCCTTTCCTAGCACATTGTGCCATAGAATTGACAAGTGCAGAGCAAGTTAAATAGTGCTTGGTAAAGAGTCAAGACAAATTCAACTTGAAAGAGTAAGTTTCTAAGAATGAAAGAGGTCAAATTCATTTTGTGGTGTAAATCTGCAAGGCTTCAGTAAAATTATGCTTATAATCACCCTGTGTCATTGACTGTAGCATGGCAGACTTGTGAATCTCTAAAGAAAGTGTAAAAGCGAGTTGTGCTGAAACAGTCAGTGATAAGCAAATTGTGCCTTTTCAAAACCTCTTCACCAATTTCTTCCTGTATAGACAATTAGAGTTTGTTCTCATTTTGTATTTATCATGACTAACTACCGCTCTCTAGGCTCAGCTGTTCTTTTTTATTCTCCTCCTTTGTGCTTTGCTGTCCTGAAGCCAAATCTGAATGGATTTCAGTGGCTCTCTTGTGCTTTTTGACTTGGTATCAGGAAGTCTGACACCATAAGAAAATTAGCCATACAATGGATGAGCTCTTCAACAGGCAAAATAAAAGTTCAGCTGAATAATGAGTGCAAGGTATGGTGTCTGTAAGTCTAAAATCTCTGAATTTTCTCCTCCAGTTGCCTTGCTGTAGCTCCCATCAAAGCTCAGTTTTACACTACAGTAAGCATTTTGGTTATAGAGACAGTAGGCAACAGCTGGAAAGGCCCAGTTGTACAATGCTGTGTTCATCTAATCTATTCCATAGTAGACTTAGAAAAGTAAGCTACAGTGCTGTTCCTTGAAAAGAGCACACAGGTGATGTGTGCTCCTTGTAGGATGACTATATTTTTGTACTGACTTGCAACCAGTAAATTCTTTGGCAGCCTTGCTCCTGGCAAAGCCCTTGTACTTATCAACTCCCTCCTTATTGCCAATGTAATACAAACGGCATCCCATTTTTCAGGCAGAGCAGCATATGTTGTTCAGGCCCATCCTGTGTCATGGAGCCCTGGAAGTTGCTGCCTTTCCCCAGGACTTAAAATGTGCTGTGGTAAAAATGAGAGTCACTTCTTTCACAGATTTATCCTTTGTTACAAGTTTGTCTGTTGCCATCTGGGAGATAAGGACTTGTGACATCTTTGTTGACTCCTCTTTCCCTCTCTCTCTCTCTTCCTTGCAGAGTGGTGCTGGGGTGAGTGCAGAAGAATGGCAGCGGCAGAACCTCTGACTGCTTTCTCACGATGGTACCTCTACGCAATCCATGGCTATTTCTGTGAGGTGATGTTCACAGCTGCCTGGGAGTTTGTGGTCAACTTCAACTGGAAGTTCCCAGGTGTTACCAGTGTGTGGGCACTCTTCATCTATGGCACCTCCATCCTCATTGTGGAGAAGATGTATCTGTATCTCAAGGACAAGTGTAACATTTTAGTGCGCTGCTTCATTTACACACTGTGGACATACCTCTGGGAGTTCACCACTGGCCTCATCCTACGCCAGTTCAATGCCTGCCCGTGGGACTATTCCCAGTTTGATTTTGACTTCATGGGCCTGATCACCCTGGAGTATGCCATCCCATGGTTTTGTGCTTCTTTCATCATGGAGCAGCTGGTGATCAGAAACACCCTGCGCTTACGATTTGATGAGACTGCCGAGCCAGGGGCCCCCACTGCCCCCGTTGCTTTGGCCAACGGCCACGTGAAGACGGATTGAACAGTGGCTCAGAACCATACTTAGCAATCTGAGAATCTGAGAGAGCCCAGACCTCTACCACAGACTGTCAGCTCTGGCTCCGAGGTACTGCTCCTTGCTGTATGATAAGATTCATAAACCCCATTTTTCTAATGAGGGTGTGCATGGGATATACCAGAAAAAATGGAACCAATAGATTTTCTATGGATTTTACTCTTTGGGCTCCAAGGACCAATATCAGTTACTTGTTAGTTAGGTCGTTTCTGATTTTAACTTATTACTGATGAAAGCAGTCCTTTTGCTTACACTTTAAAGTGGAGAAAGAAGAAAAAAGAAATGCCACGGCGGAAATGCATCCAAAAAAACCCCACATAATCAGTGGATGGGCATGGACACTCCAGCTGAGTTAGTGATTGGCTTACTCCATTAGGCAATATTCAGGTGCTTGCTTGCAACCAATACCTCCTGTGGGACCTGAGATGCTGCAGGAACAAGGAAAATCCATCTGCTGTTGAGAAGTACCTAAGACTGGCAGTCTGCTGGGGAGGTAGATGGTGTTCCCCTTGCCAGGTCCCATTGGCCTCTCCCCAGGTTCTTTGTTGCACCATGAAATAATCTGGTGCTGGACATCTTGCTGAATTTATACAGATCTTGTACTTTTTGAAATGTCAGTCATGATACTCCCTAGAAATTTTTTCTTTTTTTTTCTTCTTCTTCTTCTTCTTTTTTTTTTTTTTCTAATAAAAGCCTTTTTTGCCAAGTGAATTTTACCATAATACATGCTACCTGAATCTTGGCAAAAGGCACAAGAAATAGTGCAAGTCTTCCCATCTCCTCTGTACCCCCAAAGCAGATCTTGCCTGAGGGTCTGCTGCAGATTCCAGCTCCCATCTCAGCCGTGCAAACCTTGTAGAGACTATATAGGCCACAAGAGTCTTTTGCCTTCCTTCCCAGGGATTCCTCTGTTTCTGGTGATGTCAATGACTTAGTCTGGCTGCAGCCCACTGTATTTGAAGGTCAAAACCTTCATGTGGCTATCCAGGATTTGGTCCTCTGGCACTGACTCTCATGTTCCTTCAGCACTGGCAGGCCTAGGTTCAGTTCTGCCTAGTGTTCTGCTCAGTGTATCAAGTGGATTTGCTTTTTCTTCTCAAATTCTGTTTTAAATAACCACAATCATATTGTTATGACAGCAATTACAGGCAACAAGAGATATACCATGCTGCCTGATACATTTATTAAAAAAAAACCAACAAAACATCCTTCTCTGAAAAGCATGCACTTCTTCATGCTCTGCCTGAATGAGGCTTTGAGTTAGGGTGTGAGAGCAGCAGTAGAGACATGGAGCAGGAGGGAATGCTGTGGCTTCACTGTAGACCTACCTGCACCAGGGACAGTTTGAAATTTAACCTATTGGGAACACTTATGGAGTACAAGGACATTTGTGGTGCAGGGAAGGTGTTTGATAGTGGCATCCACAGGTTTGTAATTCACTCTATCAAGTCTTGGCCTTTGAAGTTAGCAAGAAACACGGAGCTTCCAGCTGCCAGATGTCTCACTCCTGAACTGATTTATGGGAAAAGTTTGCCATAGTTGTCCCATAGGGCCAGATTAATTTTTCTTATTCTTCCACCACAGTCAGCAGAGCTGTACCAGGGATAATTTGGTTTGAAATGCAAATCTGTTGCAGGATTCCACTCTTATTTTGGAAATAGTTGAGCCATTTCTGTGTAGATCCCTTGTCTCTGGTAGGGGGTGCTCAGCTGTGAACCTGCTCCTTACCCTAGCACAGCCATTCCTGAGAGGAAAAGCACTGCTGGCCTTGTGAGTAGAATTGTTTGTTGGTTCTGCTCTTACAAGGCAGTGTGAATCCTTTTTTTGTATCACACAGAGAGCAATTATTTTATTCCTTCCCCTTTTCACATGGCATCCATTGCTGGCAATGGACACATGAAAACAGTGGTGGCAAGGAGTTAATCAAATCTGCCTTGGGTATGCAGTGTATCCTGAATCACTGAGAATACTTAGGTGGGTATTTAGAGTTCTCTTTTTATAGTTCATTAAATTAAAAGAGAACAAACACTGAACAGATAGTTCTTTTGATGCTGTGATGCCAGTGCTACAAAGTCAGAGGAACAGTATGTTGTTTATTAGCCTTGTTGGTCTCAGGAGTATAGACCCAGGCAAAATAGTCACCTGGAACTCTACATGGAGGTGAAAAAAAAGTTTTGTGTATGGGATAATGTAGATGAGCTCTAATGGAGAAGAAAAAGAATTGCAAGGTGCAGATGAGAGTTGAGATCCCACTATTTTGGCCCTGGTTATGTCAAGATCATCAAAAACAGTGTCTAAAGCTGGGTTGTCCTCTCACAGCATAGCTTAAATGTGGTGTTGTGCTGCCTCCTGCACCACCCCCACATCATGTAAAACCCTCAGCTTTATAGAAAGATCCTTAGGATCCCTGCTTTCTCCTTAGCTGGTACAAAGCTCTTTGGAAAGGTTAAAGGGAGTTAGCAATGTGGTGTGGAGGACTGGCTGTCCACAGAGCTAACCTGGCGTGCAGTAGCAGTTGTGTCTGTTGTTGTTTGTACTTTAGAAGGTCCCATATAAATGACACTTTATTTGTGTTTTGCTGAGTGATGTAATATTTAACTTCTCAAACTATGGAAGGGTTTCCCAGCAGCATCTAGTATCCTAGGGCATTATCCTTATTGCCTGTGTCATTGAAACAGCTGTTGTAATCTGCTTTCCACTGGTGTCTGACATGTACCACCCAGCCACTGCATTTTCATAGAGTGGTAATTTATACCCAGAAGTGCACTTTACTTGCAGCTTGCACACCAGAAACAGAAAAGGACCTGGCAAATTCTTAAATCATATAATTATGTATAATACCACACACCTAATGCAGCAGGATTAGCCAGACTTCTCCTTTCTGAGCAACATGGCTGCTGTCAGAGCTTTGTCTTTTCTGCAAAATCTCCCTTTTTAATACATGTGATGCTTCTTATAACATCTTGCGGAACTGCCCAGAGCACGTTACCAGGATCTCAGTGGCAGCTCAGTGAGAACATGGGAGCTGGACTGAAGTTGAAGAGACATTTACATTAAGAAGAAAAAAAAAAACGCACAAGGCCTAACATTTGTTTGTATGTGTATCTTCCTCAGTAGATTAAAGTTGCCTGTTTTGAGTTCACCAGCAATAAAAAAACCTTGTGATTTATCTACCTGGTCCTAACTTTGGCAAAGAGAGAGTGACCCTGATCTCTGCCTTTCTTTTCCAGGGGGTGGTGGGATACGGACTCCCCAAGGTTCCAGTTTTTTATCTGTTCTCTTGGTTATCTCTTGTACGGTCCATCCTAGAGGATCTCAAAGTACGTGATAAATACAAAGTCTGGTGTCCTTCACATAAGAGGCAGTTCAAGCATTACTGTGGTATTTGTTCGTACTCCAAAGATCTTGCCAGAGGGGAATGTTTGATCTACAGCAGAACCAGATGGCAGTTTGGGCTTTAGTGTTATAATTGAGAGAAATGTGTACATATGTACCAGGTACTATTGTGCCTTCGGTCTGAGTGCATTTTGTAATTAAAGCAGAATAATCCAATCAAGATTTTGCTTGACTAGTCCTGTGACTATAAAAGGTAAAAAAAAGACTGCAGGGCTTTAGCTGCTTTGAGAATTAGGAAGCAGGTGACGGAGGTCCTGAGTTCAGTAGCATTGCTCTGCTGCTGACTAGGTTTCTAAAACCTGCACAGAAAGAAAGGGGATTTCTTCACTCACAGAAACTTCTGCCCTTTCTGTAAATAAAACATGAGCCATGACCAAGATGTGAACTGAAACCAAATGTTTTTCTATTTTAGTTTATCCTAGGCCCTGAATAAACACAATATGCCCTGTATTCAAGGGGAAGGCTTGCAGACCTTCCTCCACTTCTGCCTGCAAAATGCAGCTGAACCACCTGAGGGGAAGAATACTCTCTTCCCCTTCCTTCCTGCACGTTGGCAGCTACCAAATCCCTCTGTGGTCCATCCCCTGTTGTCGAAGGAAATTTTTTTTCTTATACAGCCCCTTACCAAACCAGAAGCTGTTGGTAATGTGTGTCACCCCATCCAGCTGCTTTGGCACCTAATGACCACTTTGGGTCACAGAGTTGGTGAGAACAGGTGAGCATTGTCCTTGTTTGGCAAATGGCCTCCCTTTAAACCTGTCTTTCCTTACTCCTCTTGGAGTGTCCTGAGCCAACTGTTGGGGAAGGGACATTCCCTTCCTTTCACCTTCTGTCCCAGAGAATGGAGCAAGCTCTGCATCTGCTCAAGGGCCTTGGCACCACTCAAGGTTTTGTGCTAACACAGGTCTGTCTCCACTTGGGCAGGAGAACTTTGATTTTAAGAGCTGTAAAGCTCTGGCCTTCAGGCTCATCACAAGCAAGGCTTCCACAGACCTTACAGTGGATTTGTACCATATGGAGCAGCTTACATCGTCTAGGATGGCAAGGGTTTGCTCCATCAAGGGTTTGACTGCTGGGTTTACTGCTTTGTGAACAAGAGGGAAGTTACAGAAGCAGGTAGTGCCCCCAGTACCTGCTCTGCTTTTGGCCCCTGGGCAACTAGCACAGATGCCGAAGGAAAAGGTGTTGTTTTGACGGAAGTCCTAGGCAGGGGCTGGGGATGCACTGATTGGTTTGTGTCCAAAGGCACCCCATCTTCAATACAAAGTTGTGCTTTCCATTGGAGTCTTCACTACTTGTGGAAACACAAATGTTTGCTTGCCCCAAAGTGTACGATTGCTTGAACTTACTCTGAATTAGAAGGAGCATTTAAAATCTCCAGTCCTCCTCTCTGGGTGATACCCAACTTATAACTTTGTGGAAAAATACATCACCTAGGGATAGGCAAGCTAATGCTCATTAAGCCAATATAGGTACTGAAAGCCATACAGCACTGTGCTCCATCCTGCTAAGTTAATCATGCTGAGAAGCAGAATAGACACACGTCAAAGTGTGCTGCCATTTGGCTATACCACTTCGGGACTTGAATTAGTACAAATGCCCACTAAGGAATTCATTTTGCCTTTTAAAATGTACTCTTAATTCCATGCTTAAGAGGGAGAAAGACAGAGATCCTATATAAACTTCATCCCTGCTTCTGATCTTACTTTAGATCTTACTTGTTTAAAATTACAGCTGCTTAATTGAGACACTGAAGACCAAATGTGGAAGGTGACTTTTTACAGCTCTGGAGCAGGTCAGTATCATCACACAACTGCACTCTGCACTGCACAGGGTGTGCTGTGCAGCTCCAGTGCACAGCCAGGATGGGTTTCCACTATACAAGGACTGGGATGAGTAGGGGGGGTGATAAAAGCACTGCTGATAATGGTGGCAGAACAAGGACTGGTGGTGACATTCCCAAATCTTCAAGAGGTAGACAGGTTGAAAGAAGCTCTTCATAGTCTCCGTATCTGGCACTTCTCACAGGTCTAAAGCAAATTGGCAGGTTTTTTATTCTAAGAGATGCAGACCACTTCCTTGACTCCTTACTCTGGAGTCTGGGCAGCTCACTCCTGTTGTAGCCACTGGATTTTCTGATATGAATGGCCTTCATTAGTGTCTCAGAAAACAGCAGTTTTTAAATGGTAATCCCAAATGTTTGACGTCAGTTTGTATTTATGCTTTAGTCAATTTAGGAGCTAAAGACCCATAAGTATCTGGTGATGCTATTTGTTTATACTGTTGTTTGGCATGCTGTCCTGCTTTAATGCTATAATGCAGAAGAAAGATAAGGAAATACAAGCAATTTGCTCTTTAATAAAAATACATAAACATGCAGTTGAGACAACATTTATTAAATAGCAGAGATATGCATATGCTTATAGATGTCTGGCCTTTCAAATATGGGACACTTTCCTGTGCAGAATGTTGCTTTCCAATGTAGTTAATAACCTTTGCAACATTGCTATATCGCTGTTTCAGTGTGGTTCTTTACCAAGTATTTTGGGAATGAGAATAACAGTATTTTCACTTTTCACTGAAGGATCTCTTAAGTGCTTTTCACACACTAATGAAATAATTCTTGCTTAGGAAGAATTACTGAAGTGGACCAGCATTAACCCCAAATAGCACTGATCAGGAGCTGATGTAAATGTCCTGACAGTTCCCAAAAGGTCATTTCAGAAAGAGAAAAGGAATTTAACACTTCACCTCTTAACCAAGTTTCCAGATTTGTGGAGTGAGTTAATAACCTTCCAGCAAAGTGGGAAAACTGTGGAAGTGCTACCTGGTTTCCACCCAGTGAAGCTGTCCCAGAAACGGTTGTGCATATCATCACATTGTTCTGTCTGCCCAAGTCAAAGCCAGCACACGAAGGGACTGTCAGAGCCGATAGGCAGCCCAGTATCTTGTATAAAATAGGACTGATTCCCTCTGTCTGCTACATAATCCCATCTCCATCAGTAGAGTACTTTTGGGTAAATATTGCTAGGGGCAACAAGCTATGTTAAAGGCTAAACTGAGGTGACCATCTGCTCTATCAGCTCGTGTTGCAGTTACTGCAGAGCTTATCTATGATGCTGTTTCTGTTGTCAGACCACTCATCTGATACCAGAGCTCTTCCTACTGCTCCTCTTTTTCCTGCAGCTCTTCTGGGGTATCCTGTCCTTTTCTATGCTTTATCTCCACTGCAAGCCCATGCTGCAGTGACAGGTACCCAAGCCCCTCTACCCTAAGTCTGAACCCCACCTTTGGCAATTGAACAAAAATGCTGTGTTAAATGATTGCTGATGAGCTGTACTTTCCATTGAAGCCCACAACAGTTGCAGTTGTCAGTGCTTTGAAAAGCAGAAAACATTTTAGACACTTGCCTTCAGGCGCAAGTAAAGCAGCAAGTATGCAATTACTGTTCAGTGCATTTGCTCTACCTTCCACACAATGGTACCCAATAGGTTTTCAAGGCTAAATTCAGCAAAAAGCTTCTCTGGTCAATCTCTTCTGAGTTTCAGGGAATGTAGAATAATACATTCTTCACAAAAATGTATATACACATAGTGAGTGCGTTTAGATGCACAAACATAGCTGATGGTATATATGCTGCATTGTAACTTCTACCAGCAAAGATGAGCCATCCCCTGTTTAGTTGCCCACTAACTGCCACTTCCTTGAACAGATGAAATCCAGAGAATATCCAAAAGAAAGCCCACATACATATGAAGAAGGTTACGATCTAAGTTGAATGTTCTTGACCTTGCATGCTGCATGTCTCTGTGCCTTGGTATGGCCTTAGTTTGATGTGTCAGGGGATTAAATGATGAGCAGTCAGCTCAGAAAGGGAAGTTAGGCCTAGGTTTTTCAAACATGTTTTACGTACGGTGTTTAAATCAGATTAATTATAAGGCAAATATACCATACTATCCTGCTTCATCTTTAAAAAAAGGGGAGTTATCACTTGGGGACCTTCTGGTTCCTTTGATAGGGTTTGACTTCCACTCTGTATGCATTCTATTATTGCTAAGGAGAGCAGTGTACCCTGTTGAGGCAAACCCATCCCATTCACTCCTTCTCAGGTAAGGTGTCAACCAAAAGTGCTCCCACCCAGACTGCAAAGTTGATTCTAGACGTCCTGTTCTTCTGCTGCTTCATCTTTTGGCCACTGGATCTGTCTGCTGTCTCCAGTCTCAGTCACATTGCATATTCTCTATGCCAGGCCTTGTGTTTTTGTTGTCACATTGATGTGAGCATGTCCCTAACTGGACCTGTAAGTGCTATAAGACAGACAAAGCACTTTAAAATGTTTCTTGAAATTTTCAAGGATAAGAGTAAACATCCCAGCTCTGTTCCACCAATAGAAGAGCTTGGCCAAAATGTCCAAGAGGTTCCTCTGTTGACCCTTTCCATCCAGCCTTGTCTGACACACAGGAAGGCAAATCCCTGATAATGATTTGAGCATGCCAGCAACACTAGAGTGGAACATGGCTTGTGGCACACTAGGAGCCTCCTCCGTGCCAACTCCTCTTCAGATGACACACAGGTGTCCACCTTAGCCAGATGCTGTCATTCTCTAGCAAAACAGATTTTTAATGTTACTGGATGATGAACTGGCTCTTCAGCAGAGGCTGATTTGAGTTAGCATGGTAATGATAATGATACTTTGGTTGACAAGTGTGATGACAAAGCACAGCTGTCCTTCAATCTCGCAGTAAGGTCAGCATGGCCCCCAGCAGTGTGCTTATGGTGGGGCTTTGTGCTGCATGACTGCTGAAAGTAGCACAAACATCTCCAAACAGCACAGGCTGCAGTTGTCCTGGCCACTGACCTCTGGGCATGCACCCAGCATGAAGCTTGTGGTGCTACACTGTCCCAGCAAGGCTGCCTGCAACCTTACGGCTGCCAGCAAAGCCAGCAGGAAGCCTGGCCTTGACTGCTGTCATGTATGGTTCATTAAACCTTATTTCTCTGCTTTATCTTCCATTGCCCATCCTGTCCTTCCTCTCTGCCTCACTAGCTGCCTCCTGGCAAGGTCTTACTGCCTGTTAGGGCTTTAGTGTTCATCTCTATCTCCTGTTTTGGATCTGGTGACTTAATCCTTGCCACCTGGGAATTTTTTCTTGGCTGGGGTTTCACAGCATTGTTATCTCCAGCTCTTTGTTGTCACTTCCTTATGGCCACTCTGTTGCCTCCCCCTCCTCAGGAATCCCTGTTCAGATCAGCTCTGTCCCCAGCCTGGGCACCCCCATCCAGCTACACAGCTTTTACTGCCATGTCCTCCCCAAGTCCCAGACCTCTGCCTCCCTCCTAGCTTGCCACCATCTCACTAGACCAGCATTTTTCTTGGCTCCTCTGGCATCTCTTCCTGAATGAGTTACCAACAACTCAAACCACCTGCCGCCAGGGTGGATTTCTGGTGCCCTTTTTCTTCTCATGTACCCCATTTTTGTCCTTTCACCCTGGAAGATACATAACAAATGGGAGAGGCAGAGACATCTTTGACCTTGTCTTCTGCTCTTCTATATTTGCCTGGCCTGTATGTTTTACTACCTCGTCCCTGCCCCCTGAGGTCTTCCTCCTGGACTGGTGCTGGTGTTTCACATTACTCAACCTGTACGCAAGATATTTTCTTCAGCTGACCTGCTAGAACATACCCTTCTCCCCATGCCAGTTTGTCTCACTAGCCCTACAAAACCCAGCAAATTAAATCATCTGTGTATCAATTTCACATATTTGTGAGTGAGATACTAATCCCTGCATAGTGAAAGGGTCATATGTACAAAAGGGGAAATGAGGACACCAGCACTAAAGGGAGAAGTGGGGGAAGGGAACACTGAGACTGAGAGCAAGGGCAGGGCAGATGTCAAGGAGATGAGTTTACAGTGTCAAAAAAATTGCAGAAAACTGAAACAAGATCAGATCTAAGTATAATTAGCAAGCCACATTGATTGTTCTTTCCTTGCTAGTTCTACATTTAAAGCACTCTTTTCTGCTCCCTACACCTATGTCTTCAGAGCAGAGACCAAGTCCTCAACTGGCTCAGAAAAATACATAAAGAAATTTAAAAAACAGGAGACACCCCTTTTCTCTGTGTCTCTTATGTAAAGAAACATCTCTCCTTCCCTTCCACGCCCCGCAGGAAAGCTGATCTGTCAGACTGATCCATTTGCCAAGGCAGTCCTCCCAGGCCTCCTTGCCAATTGTCACTGTGCAAGCAGGAAAGCTCTTCCTGGCTTCACCAGCACAGCTCATGCACCATGAGCTCCCAGTGGGCAAAGGATTTGCACGTGATGCCATGACCATGACCTCGCGAAATGGCTCAGTTTCCCATCTGTTGTGTGCTATTACGTTCCCAGGATACAATAGCATGTGAAATGTCTGCTGGATACAGAAACCTCTCAGGCTGCAGCCATGATAAAGTATCCCTCCTTAAAGGAATAGAGATTGGGTTTTTTATTGCCCTGTAAAGGATTCTGCAATGAGTGAGCTGGAGATTCGACAGTTGCATCCCAGTCATATTTCAACACAACACAGACAGCAGATGCTTCAAGATTATATTTCTTCACGTGCATTGGGTCTCCAGGGAGATTACACATTCAGGGTCAAGGGCTTTAGGGGGCTGTCTCTACAGCCCTGCAGGAGGATTTTTCTGTTACCAGCAAAAAAATATCTATAAAGCACAGGGCATTCAGCCAAGCCTTCTATATGGAGTCAGCAGGAAATGCTGCTCCCAAGAAATATTTTACCTACAGCTCTGTCAGGGATAGCTTTTATTATAACAACAGCATTGATCAAATATCCCCATTGCTGCACCACCTTGCAAATACTGGGGCTGAGCCTGAGCAGAGGAGCAGTAGTTACTCATTCAACTGTTAAAGGCTATTTGTGTGTGGGAAAACTGTCTGCTTCTGTAAAGGCAGGCAAGAAATGGGCACTTTGTCATAGTGTGGTGTTTTTGAAATGCACATATCTTGGCCAAGGATGTCATTAGCTAGCCAGCTCAGAAGATCATGCAAGGGAGACAATTATGTCCAAAGATGCAATGAAAGCCCTCATGGGATTTTCACTGTACACACTGACAAGACAGACATGTTTTAATGAGGTTTTACAAAGAAGCTGCCTCCTTCTACTCCCAATCCTGCATGATTGTTAATTTTATTGAAGGATTAAGACTGAGCAAACCCTGCTAGAATAGGAATTGCCATGAGATTTAGCAATCCAAACCTTGACACCAGCCCCTTTAAAATCCAGTCCTGATAATATCTCTAAGTATCAAATGCACATACAGGCACTCCAGGGTGCTCAGTAGCCTCTGGGACCAGCCTGGCCCAGCACAGGTAGGTGGTACTCACCCAGGTTCTGGCAGGTGCTGAAGCCAGACTATCCTAACAAGGAGTGCCTGTGCAGCCCAGCCACTTGCAAGACAAAAGCATGCACTAGCACAGACATGGGCCTTCCTACAACTGGTTCCTGAAAGAAATGAAAAGGTAATGCTCTTAGTCTGGACCAATTTCTTTGTTATTCTGTTTCTCGTGCTTGCAGGCTCTGTGTAAAATGCTACTAAATCACAAAGGGAATTATGCTCACTGAATGGTGAAATCAGTAACACTGGATGAGAACCAAAGGGAACATGGACCTCACTTATTACTAAATCCTGCCTCAGACAAAGCTGCTTCACACTTCCATGAGTGTTCTAGTAAGGAAAGAACATTAACCAAGGAAACAAGGTTTTACCTCAAGTGCTGAAATCTGCACAAGAGAAAGGAGCTGGTTTTAGCAAGTGCCCTCCAAAACCTGCAGAGCCATATGGGGCATCAGTATGGCTTTGCAGTGCTGCTGGCCTAAAAACATGAACTGCCCCACTATGTTCCCCTCACCCTCATGCACAGAGGTTAATGGTGCCAGAAACAGTAAATGTTAGGAAGTGTTTCTGAGGTGGAATGTAGATAATAAACTTCATTTTACTACATCATCAGTCCTCCCACCTTGGTGTACAAGAAGATAGTCTTACTCTTCTTGGATTCCCTCAATATTCACACTTTTGTGGCCGAAGTGGTGTCAGAATTTCCCTTTTTCTTCAAGTTTTGAACAGGCAGAAGGAGGAATGGAAGCACTTGTAAGCAGAGGAAGTTAGCAGTGGAGAGGAAAGATTGTGAGAATTTCTGCCCATACCAGCATATTTTTTTCCATTTCATGTAAAATACATAGTTTTGATATTATGTGTTGATTTTGATTGTTGACAGACTGCACAAAAAGAGCCAGTGTGTTACTCTAGGCTTTTTTGGCAGATAGGAAAGCAAGCTATCCAGTTAGGATCAGCAGCTAACCCACAACAGAGCTTAATCTCCAGCCAAAAGTTTAATCCAACAGAAACCAAACATCTGCCCTTCTTGGGTATGCTGGGATGAAGACGGAAGTCTTGGCTTCTGGATGGCTCCAGAATTGTTCTCCATGTTCTGACTCTTACCAGTTGGCAAAGCAGGGCATGGGCACTCACTCTGTGGTTTAGGTAAAAGACTGTAGTGTAGGATGGCAGGATTACAGCTACAAAACCTCAGAGTGAAGCATACACAGGTCTAGTACAATTAACAGCATCCCTCCTTTGCCCTGTAAAACATTCTCTCTTTCTGGATTTTCACTCCCAGTGTCTCTTTTCATACACAGCAGACTGAAACCATTATCCCTGGAATAAGAGGGAGAATGCTGCTTTTTTTTCACTGTATCTCGTTTCTAACCCTTGCTGCTTTTTACTATTCTAGTCCTGGTTTATCATAGGAAATTGAAAGCTCAAAGATTTTCTTCACATCTGACATTCATTCATCCTCCCAGCTTCTTTTTGTCCCTGTCAGATTAAAGGCAGAGAGAAACAAACAATCAAAACTGTGTGTTTATGGTTCATGTTTTTAATACCCAAACCTCTGATTCTGTTCTTAGCCTGATTTACTGTAACTTTATTCAGTTCACTGACCTTATTCTGAATCCTCACCAATGTAAGAAGGAAGTCAGGTGATATATTTAAATATATCTGATATATTTTAAACATAACACTGAGAGTTAAGATAAACAAGTCATCTTGCTCATCTGCCCATTCCCCAGTCTTGATGACTTGTCTGTATTTCTGCTCTTATCATTCAAGCCCAGATATTTGAAAAGTGGCCATAGATTTAGGGTCACTCAAGTTTTACCTGTCTGGGACATCTCTCTCCTGATTCTCTTCAGATGGCTCCAGTTAGAAGTATGTCAGCTGTGCACCCCTGGGGATGAAAGTATTTCAAGCTGGAAGCCCTAAAATGAAGCCAGCTCAAATCAGAGGCTTTGAGAAATCATTTGGCCTTTGTATGTGACTTGGTGAGTCCCCACTGCGAGGTCATGAAAGCACGCAGCTCCCAGTGGAAGCTGAATGAGAGCCAGTTGAATCAAACTTTGGTACCGTATGGCTGTTGAGTCACACAGCCCAGGATATACCCATCCCTGCTGACGCCGTGACAGCACAGCTGAGGAAAGTCAGTGATGAATGCAGGATGTCTCTATCTTCTGTTATCTCAGTGGCACCTTTTCTTATGGTGCACTTTATTTTGCAAGGCTGAGAGTGTTCTGATTTCATGCCCTTTCCCTCTTTGCTGTGAAAACTGAGGTCTGGGAAAATATTCCTTCAGAGACTGAACTGGATTGGACTCTGATGCTTCATGCAGATTTATAAGCCTATATCCTAAAGACCACTGAAACAAAAGTTCAGTTATTAGACAATTATTAGGACCCCAGCTCAGCAAAACAGCTAATCATGCATTCAGCTTCTTGCTGTACAAATGCCCTATTTTACTTCAATTAAGTATATGCTAAATTTGCTGCATAGTTAATTTAATACAATTTGCTGTAGTGATTTATTTAACAAAACAGCTATGGCTCTGTAAAATCAATTTGTCATGGGTAGTCAATGTAGAGTGAGGATAATGTGATCATAGCTGTAGCATCGTGCCCAAACACTGAGTGACAAACATGCTTGCCTGCATAGTCTCTATAGTAATTGAGTTTGTGGTATTGGAATCCTGGGGTGATATTTGCATGTATTATTGCTGTGTGCTCACCCCAGTAAAATGGATAAGAAGTACCATGCTTCAAGGTAAAATAATAATCTCTACAGAAGTAACCTGATCTATTCTTTCCCCTGGGGTTAAGTCTTTGATAATTATCCACTAAGTGTTCTCTTCCATCTGTTCTCCAACACTGCTAAGACACAGGACACTGGGTCTCTGTTTTGATCTTGTGTGAGACTGCTGAGTTCCTTGTAGGTGTGTGTGAGCATGAGCAACATCCAATTGCAGGGCATGAAGATGTCTCATTCTTTCATGGGCAAGCAGAAAATTGTAAAGCACGAATACTGTGGCAGTAGAGACGTTCTTCTGCTTTCTCTGCCCAGTTTTGGTGGTGTGTTCTGTCTTCCAGGCCACTTGGCCACCTTTGGAAACACTTCAGCAACATCTTCTAGGGGAGGATAGTGAGGAAGTCTGGAGCAGTTTCCTTTGTAGTTCCAGCCATAGGGATCTCATTCATTGCTTTAAAAATAGTAGAACCAAAAGCATGCAACAGCCAAAGGCCCCAGACCAAAACAATTAAAGGAATGAAATGTTCCAGGCTTTGTTTGCTTTCTGGTTTCTGTGTTTGTTGTTTGAAATAAGGGCTACTGGGCTGAGATCGGCTTCTGGGTTATCAGAGCAATTAATCTGTAACATCACAAAGTGAAGGCTCCTTTCCCCCCATTTCTGGCAACTGCACAGAGATGAGTGTCTGCGATCTACTCTTCTCTGCTAGTGTTGTCTGAGCAAAAAAGCTCATCTCTCAGTTGAGTCCACCGACTCCTGTTGTCTCTTTTCTCCACTGAAGAATTCTACAGATGGAGCGAGGGCTGTACCTGAAAGCAACAGATGTCCTACCCTAATTGCTAAAACCAGGCACCATCAGTGCTAATTTCATGGTGTCTGACTCTGAGTGTGATGACAAGGAGTACACAGTGCACTTTCACTACTGATCACTGTGAGGAACTTGGATTTTTCTAGTCTAATTGCAGCTTCTCAATAGCGGCTGGCTGCTGTGAAGGATCACAATGCTCCTAAAGGCCCACTGCTGTGATATTTGTCACTTCTTCATCTATCTCAGCATCTCAGGGAAAGCTGCAGGAAATTCTGTGTTCAGAGTGGTAAGGCCTGGTGATTGCAGAGATCACTACTAGGACAACCGCAGCAACTTCAGTAAACAGACAAGGCAGTGAAAAAGGGGTGCTGGTAAGGCACAGGTGAAAGGCAGGAGGATGTCCAGTTTATGTAGGGTAAATTTGGTTTAGCATTTACAAGTAAAGATCTGCGCTTGTAACAACAACTTCACATAAACTATTATGCTGCTGCTATATCCCTTCATGGCCTTCTCATCTCTCAGAAGCTTAACAGGGAAGTATAAAAAGTCCAAAGACTTGAATGACTCCTCCTGTCCCTTTAACCAGAAAAAGCTAAATGAAGTAGGAAGCTGATCTTGGAGGGTAATCTTCTTAGATGAGTACAGGCTAAAAGTGGAATAATCCCCAAAGTCTCTCAATTTGTTTGTTGTAGTTTGGGCAGAAAGCAAATGCAGATGAGTTTTTCAAAGCTGTAATATGCAGGTGGGGCTGTCCTTCTGCCTGCAATAGCAGTGAAGGTGGCTGGTCTGCTTTTTTGTAAAAAGGGTAGGAGGTACAGACGCTCCTTTTCAAAAAACTCTACACTGCTGCTGAATATTTCTGAAATAGTTTTGGGGGTTATGGATAAATCTGGATTCACAGCAGCATGTGTGAAGAGGCAGAAAACAGAGAAATACCTTCTGCCTGTCCTGAGAAAAAAAAATCTTCTTTTTCCTGGGTGTAAAGGTGTGTGATCAGACAGGTCTTCACTAATACCTGAGGAGGATTCATTATAACTGGGTTTAATCCTTCCTGAGCAGAAGGAAAAAGGTTCATTACCTGGGGAGAAGCATTTATCCAGTCCACAGATGGTTCAGAGGACTGGGCTGTGGGGGGAAGAATAAGTAAAAATGAAAAGATGGGTTACTTTTTCACAGGTCTGTTGTTCTTGATTTGTGTATTTTAGCCAATGGCAACAGTGCTGAGCAGCTTCTAGAAACTACAGAAAGGCGGTTTCCTTTCCCCCACCCCATCCCTGGACCAGATGCATCTGTCAAAATCTCAAGTTGAAGTAGCTTTGCTAAAGCTATGCTGGTATGGACAGCATGGAAAATGAAGTGCTTTTAATGAGGGTGCAGGCCTCCTCATGAGATACTTCGAATTTCTTTTTTTTTTTTTGAGATGGGGAAACCTCAAAGGACTGGAAGTAAATCTCCAACTCCTGTGGGGAGTCAGACACAGACTACTTCATTGGAGGTTCCTTTGTGTACTGTTATTGAGCAACCTCTTGGGACCTTAATCACAGGAAAGCATGGGCTGTTCTGTAACTGTTTTCCAGTCTCCGGAGCTCATGGGTAATTTCTTTCTATTAAAGAATGTGGTAGACATCAAGCAGATAACCCCAAGGAATATGAATATATTAGACTAATTAGACACTAGTCAGCAAGCATAAGGTGAGGAATCGCTCTGAATATCTGGATTACCCTTGTGAGTCAGACTTGTTGCTGTATTCTCCTGGAGTAGACTCCTTTGGGGAGACGTTTTCACAGGAGTAGGGGAACAGCGCTAATTTTAAGGCAAGGATTGATAGTTGGAAAATAGTAATCAACCTGAGGATTGTAGTCAGTATCAGTGAGCTGACACTGTGTTAGTAATTACGTGAATCATCTGAAATGTTCCAGAATGCAAACTATTATCTGAAAATGCTCGCAAAAGGCTGTCTTGGGTTTGAGGAAGAAACTTTCCTGTGGAATCTGTTCCAGAAAGGAAACATTTTATCATTATCTTTTCAATTCTAGGGACTTGCAGAATTATTAACTACTGAGTATTTATTTGAGTAAGAACTGATAAGTATTTCATAATGCGTCCTTCAAATCAGACTATATCCCTTTCTGCTTGCCCCTTAGCCTAATCACCATTTCCTTTTTTATTTTAATTGTTGTGCTTGATGTTAGATCCTTTTGAGTCTATGAGTCCTCATCTGTTGTTGCTGTTATACTTCTGCCTTTCTGTGACTCTTCCTCCAGTATTGCCAGTTTAAAAGACCTTCTTATGTTAATGTGGTGAAACTCAGTTCTAATAATTATCTCTTAGCTTTATTAATCCTTTCTTATTATAAGTTCTAGAAGCAGCAGAAAGCTTAGACTAGCACAGTTCTCTGCCATATCATGCCCGACACATGAGTCTATTGGACTGGCACTACTTACTCTGTTTGCAGACTAAATAGGTAAAAACAAATCCAAGATGGAAAACAGACACCCTGTCATGAAGGGGCTTGACCAAGGTCACAGAGCAGAGCTGTTTGCAGAATTCCCTGATTCCCCAGCGACTGCTGTCCTAGTCAAACATATGGAAGCTGTGATGCTGCCTGCTGTGTTGCTGTGTGAGAACGTTGACAGTGACTAAGCATATGTGAACACATCTCTGGTTATCCTCCAAATATCCTCTCTCTCTCTCAAGTTACACAGAGAAGATGATGCACAATTATTTGACAGTAGGTTTAAAGGTGTATCTGCATATCTGAGAAGCAGACTGTGGAACAGTCATGACACCTCTGAGAAATGAGATTCAAAGAACTTGCAGGAGAGGCACCTGGCTATATTGATTTTGCTCACAGATTTTCTAAACTACTTGGCTGGTAAGATTTTCTTCCCTTGCTCAACATCCCAAAAATGTTCTCTGGTTTAATACAGGCATTCTGTTTGTGCAGAAAGTGGAAAGGAAGTCTGTCAGCCTGAAGGTGAAGGGAAAGCCCTGATGCATTTGTGGGAGGAAAGAAAAGTCATCAAGGCAAAGTTCCATATTCCTCTGGTGGGAAGGTAGGGCTTCTGCTACCCCCGTACCAAGGAGGAAATAGTAATTCATGACAAGTTATACTGTGGTCATATCCTCTTTTTTACACTGAAACTAAACTGCAGCAACAGGCATGTTTTCCTTTTCTTAGACAGCTTTTCTCAATTATGACTTACATTTTTCAAGTCAACTTTTAAAGGCCAGCTACACTAGGAGGAGCTCTTTCTCCATGCCATCTCTCTCTGCTCAGCTACCTTTTCACTATAGCTCTGAGCTGCTTTTGTATGGGCTGCATACTCCCTGCCCACCTCCTTAAATACTCTGGACTTCTTTAAGCTTGTAAACTCCATTCAGGGTATGAAAGAAATACTAATTCCCTGACCCTTTTTGACACTACGGTTGTTGGGCATTTCATGATAGCTTCTTGCTGCTTCTGCTGTTCACTCATTTGGAAGAGTGGCTGCAGTGTTCTGTAGTTTGCAGCTCCGCTGTGGCATTTGTTTTTCAGAATAGACAAAAGCCCAGTCGCGCAGTTCCCAATGTGCAGTTTCTCAGTTAGACATCCAAGGTAATTTGGCCCATTTTTTCTTCAGCTGGGTTATTTTTTAGTACTTTAAAGATTATGCAGATAACTTATACACAGTACTAAGTTCAATACTTTCTAGTATAACCCAGAATGAGTTGGAAAACTCACCCCACAGACATTCATGTCAGTCATGTTTGATGACTGCTTCTCCCTGTTACATTCAGAAATTCCCTGTATCAGGAACAGTGCAGCGAGCAGGACTAGGGAAATGAGTCTTCCCCTGCATTCAGCACTGGTGAGGCCACACCAGTACTGGGTCTAGTTCCTAACCCTCAATTCAGGAAGTACATTGAGGTACTGGAGTGTCTCTAGAGAAGGGCAACAGAGCTGGTGAAGGGTCTGGAGTTCAATGAGGAGCAACTGAGGGAGCTGCGGTTGTTTAGTCTGGCAAAAAGGAGGCCTTATAATTCTCCACAAGTACCTGAAAGGAGGCTGTAGGCAGGTGGGGGGTGGTCTCTCCTCCCAGGTAACCAACAGGACAAGAGGACATAGACTTAAACTACACCAGGGAAGGTTTAGATTGGATATTAGGAAGAATTTTTTCACAGAAAGAGTGATTGGGCATTGGAATGGGCTGCCCAGGGAGGTGGTGGAGTCACTGTCCCTAGAGTTGTTTAAGGAAAGACTGGATGTGGCACTTAGTGCCAAGGTGTGACAAGGTGGTGTTCAGTCATAGGTTGGACTCGGTGACCGCAGAGGTATTTTCCAACCTAATCAATCCTGCAATTGAGGCATTTCTCTTACAGCTGGCAGAAGACCAGGCGTCTGTGAGCCCTAAATAGGAAGACAAGAACATAATTCCAAATATACTTTACTAACAACTGACTGCGTGCATGGCACTCTCCATGGTAGAGTCTTTCGGGTTCTGTAGATGCCTTTGTGCACAGGAAGGAAGGAATTTCTACACTACAGCACAAGAGCGCCGTTCAAGGCTCCCGCCCTCTTGGAGGAGCTCACATTCACTGGCAGAAAGAACACAGAACACCCCCTCGGACCCTCAGTCTCCGCAAAGGAGAGCATTCTCCTGAGTGGGTGTAGGTGGACACTGTCCCGGGCAGCGCCGCGGCCATCATCGCCGCTCCCGCGAACTACCGCTCCCGGCACGCCCCGCGCGCCGCCGGCTGTCAGCGCGGCACGAGGATTGGCGGCAGCGCAGCCAATCGCGAGCGCAGGCCTTGCCCGGCGGCCCCGCCCCCCGGCGCCCGCCGCGGAGAGCCTTTGAAAAGTTCTCAGGTGCGCGGCGACGGCCGGGCCGGACAGCCCCGGACACCCCCGGGCCGCTGGGCTGGGCTGGGGCCCCGCCGGACAGCCCCAGACACCCCCGGGCCGTAGGGCTGGGCCGGGCTGGGGCGCGGCCGGACACCCCCGGGCCGCGGGGTGAGGCTGCTTTGCGGCTGGTTTGGGAGCGGGGTTTCTGGTGCCCGCGGTTTTCGCTGCCGGGAGCGAGAGGGGGCCGGGCTGGGTCTCCGGCTTCAGGCGCATCCGCGTGTCCCAGGCTGATGCGGCGGGCGCTGGAGCTAGCCCGGAACACGCGGGCGGGTGGGCGGCGGAGGGAGCCTAGAATGTTGGGCTTCCTGCCTGTTTAAGGAGAATGTTGTAGAGCGGGCAATGAAGTTTCCATCTTGTGAGGATGTGGAGGCCTGTGCATCTGCAAAGTTGTAGCGGTTTTCTGTTATGGCAAACTTTTGCAATGTTTGCACTTACTACATTATAAAAGCCTTTGTTTTGCCTAAATGTTTGTACGAATTAATACTAGGAATGTTGCCTGAATACTATGTGTGAAATAGCGACATGGTCAAGTGTTATCTTGAGTTTTGCAGTTTTTCAGTGTTTCTCTTTGCTGTGATACTTTCTCACACATTCTGCTGTAAACATGGCCATGGTTTCTTGCTAACTATCTATGTTTTGTTAACTGTCCTTGTTGTTTGTCATTCCATTCTCCTAGGCGGAGACATATGATAGATTTTTCCTTTGACCAATGGAATTGAGAGGTAGTGATTTCTACCTCCAATCCATGGTGATTTGTAAAAACATAAATAAAGGTCAGAGGGTTCTGCCCTCTCTCTTTTTGCCCTCTCTTTTGCTCGCTCTCTGTGGTCTCTCATTTTAGCTCTCCTTTTAGCTCCTCGGCCTGGCAGGCCCATCCGTACTACAGTCAAGCATAAGTATGTATGTGCTTTGGGCTGTACTGGGCTGAGCAGCATCCCGTGGCATTTTGTTCAGTAGAATTCAATGCCAATGGATCACCAAAATGGAGTGTTGTGTTCTAGCATTGTATGGTCTAGGACTTAATGCTTGCTGTGATTGCTCTATGATTCATGTTCAGGCATCCAAAGATAACTTATTTCTTGCCAGTGCAGTATAGCACGAGGACTTCTTGTTCAGCTCATGACTGTGTAATTTCCAGCTTTCTTATGTCCCAGAAACATCTGTCCTATAGACAGACGACTGCTGACGCTTGCTGACACTTCTGTTCTTACTGGTATGTTCTCATACATGGTCAAATATGAGACATAATTTAACAAAACTGCATTCAGACTGGTAATATAATTTAATACGACACAGACTTACATAGGAAGTCTATATCACATTATGTCAGGTATATGTGCACACCTCCCTATCCTTTAGCAAGGAGTTAGCGGAATTGTCCACACAGTCATATCCAAATCATCGTTCAAATATTTTTTTTGTTTGCCCTGTAGATTGGGAAGCATGGCTGCTAAGAAACTAAGAAGAGCACAGTTGTCTCAGGAGATGTGTGAAAGGCTGAGTCGCTATCAGATCACTACCTGTCAGGTGAAAGGGTTATTTTGTTTGTGGGGGGTAGGTTTTTTGCAGTTCGATTTGGATTTCTAGGTTAAGCTCTCTGAACTGCTCTATAATCTTCCAGGACTTCTTATGTCTTTCCCTCTTGGAGCTAATGAAAGTGACGGGACAGAGCTACTATGAGGTGCAGAAGCTTCTTTGTAAAGTCAGTCGAGCTTGTGCTCCCAAAATGCAGACAGTAAGTATGCTTGTGTTGATACTGTTTTTGATACAATATCTGGGAAAAAGCTGAACTTCGTCGTTCATGATTTTAGCTGGTAGGCTTGTGGTGTCTCCGTTTTATTGCACAATGACATAATGTTTTTATTTTTAAATGTGGGTCTCTGATGCAGTTACATTTATTAGGTATTATAGCACCATGCGTTTGTTCAGGCTTGCAGCATCAGTTCTGAGTGCATTAGGGAAATAAGTCATACTCTGGCAATCCAGCATGTATAAATTGCTTCTAGTTTGGATCCTGCAACTAAAAAAGTAAAAATTTTGTTTACTACAAACAAATAATAAGGATTTCAGTATAAATTTGGTTTAGATATAAAAGTGGTGCCAAGAAGTGAAGTGATCCTGAAAATAATTTCTTGAGGACTTTTCCCACCCATGTAAATGAGCTGTAGTTTGCCTTAGGCTACTGGTAGCCTAACTGGGGAGGGTGCAAGAAGGAAACATGTTAGCTGCAATGCAGTGGCAGCATTTTCTTTTCTTTTTTGACTTCATGTGTAAAAGATGCCTCTTAGAACAGAGAGAATACAGACAATTCTGACCTGAGTCAATGCAACCCCGTTTTTATTCCTGACAAAAATAATCCCTGTTGAAGTTCATTATGTGTAATTGGCATAGTTACTTTAGCAGTAATTTTGTGAAACTTTAAATTCACTAATATGCTGCATTACACTTAGTAATAGAAGAATTAATATGACTTGTACAGAATATATTTAAAGCTAACTAATTACTAGTTTTTCATCAATAACTGCTAATGATTAATAAATTGAAGAGAGATGGAAGTTTAAACAGAGTTCTAGCATTTGCTTTTGCCTGTCATCCACACATCTCTATTCAATCAAGTTTCTTTGCTGAGAAGCCTGTCAAATACTGAAGTTTATCAGACAACAATGGTCAAGGTCTGTGAATAGAGAGCCAGCTGATAGATGTACAGCTGTGTAAGTGCCTACAATACAGAGCTGTGCTTCCAGAGACAGCGCGTGTTAGCTGTGTTTCAGGGATGTGCATTGAATCCTGGCAAACACAGGATATCAAATGGACTTCTTGTCAGAGTGAGTGATGTAGCATCATGACCAATGTAGCAAACAGGTTTGACAATATCTTTGTGTAAAAAACCCATCTAAATAGATTAGATCATAAGAGGTATAAATAAGGGGAAGATACTGTCCAGATATAACATGGGAAGCAAAATTTGAGAGTATGCCGAAATACAAAGTAAAGACTTAATTTCTGGAAAACTTGCCTTACATTATGATGTACAGAGTGAGGACTACTGAGCTCATCAGAGAGGTAGTTAGTTTAGGGGTGACTTTATCATGTTAAAAGCTGAGTAGAAAAAGATAATCATATTAGACACCTTCTAGAATCTAGCTGAATAAAAAGCCGAGATCCAGTGACTGGAAGATAAATTAAAAACTAAACCCTTGAAATGTGAAGAAATAAGAAAATCCCTTAGAAACTAACATACTTTATGATTGGAAAAGCTTGTCTAAGGATGTTATAACTTTTCATTGACTTGGACTCTTGATTTAATAATTGAATTTTTTTTAGTGAAATAACAGTCTTATTCAACTTTAATTTTGTAGGCTATATCCATAAAATGCTGGGTAAAATTTTAGAGTCCATATTAGGCAGGAAAGAAATAATAGAATATTCTTTCTGTGGTCTAGTGTGTTCGTTTTCAGTTTACAGGGTTGAAGTCCTATCAGAGGTTAAATGATAAAATGATTAAAATAAAATGTTTCAAATCCTTCTTCATTAGTACATGTGTTCACTCTTAAAGTGAATCTGTGAAAACTTCTCTCCGTTTTGAGTGCCGTAAAAGTCCTTGGTTATAATGGCCTGTTGTGTGTCTTGAAAGCTGTTTTGCTGACTTCTTGTCCCAACAAACATGGACTAAAACATCTGGGATTCAACGGTGTGGTTATTTACTTAGTTATCAATGATTTCTGTGGAGGTGCTTCCATAGTACACTGTATTCCCAGCAGTGTGTCTTAAGGCTGGAATGAATCTGATGCCTGCATTTCTCTCAGGCATAGAGAAATCTGATTTTCTGGAGTAGTAGGTTATGGTGGTATGCTGTGACAGGGCTTCGAGAATGTCTCAAATCTCTCTTGTTGGGCCAGGAGCCTGAAACCGCTGAGAACTGTGTACTATAGCTAGAGCAACTATGTTTATAGGCCTTGGGCTATTTCTTTTAAAAATCGAACTTCTGATGTTCAGGATGCTCTGTGGTTAAGGTTGTGTCAATTTTAGCAGAAACATGTCCTGGTGTTTTCAGATTAGCACTTTCATTTTGTTATTTTTTCTTTGTCTAGTTTGAGTTGATTTTCCGAAGGAGAATAATTCTTAAAAAACCACAGAATTCTGAGCTTGGACCAGTTTGTCTAGTCAGTTGAAGAACTAGGAATTCCAGCCATTTTCTGTGCCTGTTCTGTCTTCTTGACAAGTCTTCCTCACTGAAGTGGAAAACTATAAATGGCTAAAATATCAATCCAGGCTTATTCAAAGACTTGGGAATCTTTTGGAAACCTTTCCTTCAATCTACGTAGTTTCAAATTGGTAATGAATATTGATCAGGGAGTTTTACAGGTTGAAAACAAACATTGTTGAATAGTAGCTCAGACAACTTTTGTCACATCATGATTAAAGGCTTATTGTTTAATATTGTGGTAAGAGAGAGAGAAAAGACTTAAATTTACTCTGTGAGCTATAAATGGGTGATAAGGAAGGGTGATAAGCTAAGAGCAGACTATAGCTGAATATAACAATACTTCTCTCATTGTCGAGTGTTAAGTCATACCAGGTTGTTGAAAGCAAATACAGTTTTCCTGTTTCCACTTAAAAATGCGTTTTCTGATTTGCTTGTTTTCTTTTGCTATTTTTCCCTCCTTTTTTTTAGGCTTATGAAATGAAACTAAAGAAATCTGTCAATCCTTCTTCAGCTTTTTTATCCACCACACTTCATAGTTTGGATAGAGTCTTGCATGGTGGAGTGCCTTGTGGATCCCTCACAGAGGTAACTTGTTTAGTATATTTTACTTTGGTTGAGCATTCTGCCTAGAAGTCAAAAGTCACAGATCGTTTGGACTATCTTGTGTCACGTGCTTTAAACACGAAATACACAAAAATTTTTGGATGAGAACAGTCCTTGCCAAGTGCTTTTCTTTGTCTACTGTGGCAAATTGTCACAGTACAGGAATAAAAATGAGAAGTTATGAAAATCTTACTATGAGGAAAATAGAATTTTTTCCTATAATCAAGCTAGATTGATTTTCATCTCTGATAGAAATGACTTATGAAATCTAATGTGATTTAAAACATGCTAGAGTTCAAGCAACACTGAGTTGAGAGTAAACAGTTTCTGCCCTAGGATCTCTTATGTAATGAGGGGCTATTAATTTTTAAAGATTATTTCTTTTTGTAGATGATGGAATATACACCATGCAGGTTACTGTAAAAATGTTTAAGAATGTATCCATGAAATTAAATTGACCTGTCAGAATTAATATTTTCTTCATATCTAGGCCTAGCTTTGTTGCCAATTAACTATAAGAAATTTGAATCAGAAGAACTTAAGATGAATGCTGCAAGTCTTTAAATTCTGGGAGAAACAACTTGCTAAATTCTGTTTCTTTGAAGAAGATATGTTACTATTGTAGTAGTGATATGTGTGGTCCTGAGATTGTAACTGTGCTGCTGTTGAGCGTAGTGCCTTTAGCAGGAGATGAGCTTTTGGGTCATAAAAATATTTTTTTTATCAGCAAAGTAGTGCCTGGACTTTGTCTTTTCTTATGGATTATGGTTCATGTGTTAAGCTGATGAAATAGCAGAGTCCATGTTTGAAAAGAAATTATTGCAGCTACAATCTGGCTTTCCAGGAGTTCCGTGTGGTCCACTAACCATTCCTCACTGGACTCAGAGAGTGGCTGTTGACATGCTTATGTTGCTTAAACTTCTGAGTTGTGCATCTTTAGTTGAAGTGCAGAGCCACTGCTGCAGAGGCAGGAGAAAGAAGTAGAACAGAGATGTGTCTCTTCTGTGGTAGGATGATTTGTCCTTGAGCCTGTGACTGGCTCTGGAGTGGTGCCCAAATATTTGGAATATTGAATATGAATTTTTTTTTTTCTACTAAAAAAACCCAAGTGGATGTGATCCTTTTGGGTCCTAAGAGCCACACAGTTAATTTACAAGGCTGCTGATACCAGTGGCATAAATTTTTGTCTTTGTTCTTAATCCTAAATGGAGCTGTAATTTGGCAATCAATGCAGCCTGTCTGATGTGTTCTTGCCTGAAGACCAGGTAGAATGGCTCTAGAGCAGCAATAGAATTCAGGCTTGCTGATTGCCATTTTCTTGGCGTTGCTCCAGAGGGAGAGCGGGGAAAAGCAGTGGTTGTTAACATGCTGGGAGTTTAGCTGACCTTTAAGTTTTGTGTTGGTTTTGTTTTGTTTTGTTTTAAATTTTATTTAAAAGCAAGCTCTGCAAGCAGTTGATCTCAAACTATGGATGTCAAATATAATTTTCCTGAGATTATATAAAATAATGCTCTACAGGAAGTTAATGTAAGTGCTTAGTTTTCCAGAGCTATATATTTTGTACTACTTCTTAGCCTGGTTAATTATCACAATATTGAATTTTAATATTCCCCTCCCCAGTGTTTTCTTAAAATATTTAGCTCTTTAAATATAAGAAAATCTGAGCAACTGTTGATAAACTCTATTTTAAGAATAGTCATTCTCCCTATGTATCAGTGTGTTTAAAGTTAGTTGAGGGGGAATGAATATATTCAAAGATTGAATATATTTATTCTCTAACTTGTGTCTGAATGTAAATGAAAAGCACAGCACCAGGAAAGATAATATTGCACTTTTAAGTTTTCTTCTGGAAAAAAAGCTTTTGAATGTGATTTTTTTTTTTCTGTATTCTAAGATATTTTTGTTATAAATGAGAAGACCTGCCTGGCGCAGTTCTCTGCATTGGGGATCTCACCAAGGGAGGGAGATGTTGACATCTGTACAAGACGTGTAGTGGATGAGAACAGAACTGCAAGCACTTCGTCCTTCCACCTGCACCCTGGGCTTGGATGACACATAATAACTATTTAATCAGAAATATTATAGAGATTACTAGGTAGGATCCAGAATTTTGATGAAGAGCTCAAAAGATTAGATGTGTCCAAGAAAAAATAAAAGAGTGTTTTGCTTTTTATTTGCCTTTAAGGTACTAAGTGTGGAAAGCAATTAGGGCACTTATTAGAGGTTTCTCAGCAAATGTAAAGGCATATAACCATTAACTATACAGAAAATTATTTTATTTTCTTTTGAGGCCTGGTTCTGGGGATTTTTAAAAGCATTTTTGCAAAGG
>VYZT01052225.1:6771-24795 GCA_013400735.1 Pomatostomus ruficeps
GTGTGTCCCGGGTGTCCCCCGTGTGTTCCCCGGGGTGTAGGGGCACCGGCACAAAGGGCTCTGCCGGGAGAGCGGGGATGGATCGGAGAAGGGTTTGCGGATGGGAGCGCGCCCAGGGCTCCAAACTGACTCTAAGGTGGTGTTTTCATGCCGGGTAAGAACGAAATTAGGGATGGAATGGAATAGGAATAGGAATAGGAATAGGAATAGGAATAGGAATAGGAATAGGAATAGGGAGAGGAATGGAATAAGAAGAGGGATGGAATAGGAATAGGAATGGGAATAGGAATAGGAATGGAATAAGGAGAGGGACAGAATACAAAAGAATGGAACAGAGTAGAATTAGAATAGAATATAGTAGAGTTAAAACAGAATTAGAACAGACTATAATAGAACAAAATTAGAATAGAATTAGAATAGAACATAATAGAATTAGAACAAAATTAGAATAGAACAGAATAGAATTAGCATAGAATTAGAAGCCAGGAAAAAGAAGGGAAGCAATGGCAGCTTCGGCTGCAGGAAGGACAGAATTCTTCCTGGCCCTGTGACTGGAACATCGGCGTTTATCACAGAAATGCAAAGGGCCTGACTCACCTTGGGCTGGCTCGCAGGGATTTTCAGAGGAAACAGGAAGGGGAACAGCAGCAGCCTCTCTTGTTGCTGCTGCAACACAAACTTCTCTGCGCCACTCCCCTTCCCAGAGCTCCGTCCCCTTGGATGCCCGCAGACCCACGGATCTTTCCTATTTCTCCAAACAGGAGGAATCTAACAAGTAGTTGTAATTTCTCACCAAGAAAACTTTAATGAGAGAAGCAAAGCATTTTATTGCTGATGTAAGGAAAGAGACATTATTCCCTCCAAAAAGCTTTATTTGCAGGGCAGCAGAACAAGACCAGCACACCATGTAGGCTTTCCAGCTCCAGTACTGCTTGGGCCCACTGGGATCAGTAATTCTGCCTCAAGTCTTGCTTGTGGAACCCTCTGGGGAATGATCAGAGTTATTTTGATCTAAATGCCTTTTTATTTTCTTTATTTAAGCGTTCTCTAGTCTGATTTGGATGAAGTACCCCGAAGTCAAGGCCCTCTCCAGCGCTCCCGTCCACAGGGCCGGACAAGATGCCAAAGCAGGTAAGGAGAAAAGCAGGAATTGTGTGTGCTAATTAAATTTTGCTGCCAGGAAAGAATTCTTGGCTCATTTCCATGCAGTCAAGATTAGGTAACTACTAATGAATATTCACCCTTGCTTCATGAATTGACTGGACCTATTTGCTGTGGGTTTGAGCCGTGCTGCTGACACCAGGCCGGGGTTTTTTCCGTGCCCTGGTGCAGGCAGCGAGCACATCCTGAGGGGGTTTGTTCAGGGGAATGAATGGGCACAAGAGCTGTGGGTTATTTTCAAACATTCTTTTACTTTTGGCTAAGCAATCGTCATCTCAGCTGCACCGAGGCTGAGCAGGGAAGCAAACCCAAACCATTCCTCGGGTCTTGCAGCCTCACAGAGGATTTAACCTGCCTGGTGCCAGGGTAAAACAGGAACACGGGAGGAAAGGGGAATTAGCAGGACATCCTCAGGTCCATGGAGCGTTTCCTGATTGTGGTGTCTGCTCTCTGACAGCTTAATGCTCATTCAGAGGAGAAAACCAGAAATCTGGGTGGCAACACTTTACTGCCTTGCTAAGCATTTTATTTTTCCCCTTAGCGTGTAAAATTCTGCATTACTGGAAATGAGCTACTTATGCTGTCTGCAGAAGATAAAAATGCTCCTAAATGAGCACGCTACTGTAGGGGTTTTTTTTCATTTTTTTAGGATCGTGCTAAATGGGGTTTGCAGTGCATTTCCCCTTTATTAATGAGCTCAGCTCACATAGTGGGAATGCTGCTAACTAAATTCAGCATTTTCTGTACAAACAAGGTGATGCTGCTCATTGTGGTGCAGGTGAGCAGGGACAGTTTGGAGAACTCTGTGTCAAGGAAAAGAAGAGAAAAGGAAGATAGAGAATGCAGAAATCAGGACTGGCGTCTTTTCCGTTCTTCATTTTTCTTTTTGAGCCTCTCCTTTCCCCAGAAATGGCAAACAGGACCTGGCATCTCTCTCCTGGCTGGTTTTCCATTACACACAACAAACGTGTCCTTCCAAATAACGTTGTCAAGGACACAGGAGCCCAGAGGCTGAGATCTGAATACTTTTGAGTGATTCAAGGGGCACAAACCTTCAGCCAGGGCAGGGCAGCTCTTCCCCCAGCACCATTCCTGTGCCACTCTGCAGCTTTCACTGTGAAAATTGAAGCCTCTGCCAGGAAAACTGAGTTTGTTTTGGGCTTCCAGCTGCACCTGCAGCCCAGGGCAGTGCTGGGGTTGAGGGCATGATATGCAGAAAGAGAAAATGTGTTAGAAACAATGGAACCAGGGAGGAGGTGAAAGTCCAGCTTTTCACCTCTCACTGGCGCTGATCTGCCATCCCCTGCAGGAAAATGGCCAAAGGGAAGATCCTCTCATCCAGAATGACCTCGGTGAATCATTGGAAGAAGAAGTGAGAGCCTTCCTCAGCGATGAGGAGAAGCTGCATCTTTTTGACGACCTCACGAAGGTGAACCCGGTGACAACCACTACAGGTGAGCAGCCAGGGAGGGGCTGCTGGGGGATCCCGTGCCCTGGGGCAGCTCTCCCTGCATTAATACCACCAACACAGGAATTACGTGTATTAGGCCCACCTCATTCTCAATTAAACCTGGTAAATAACAAACCTGCAGATTTTTGTTGCAAGGAGGCACAGGAAGAGTCAAGTGCACTTTGCAAAAGATGCTGACAGGAGGTGTTGTCCTTTCAGTTCTGAGATGTCTTCAAGCAAGGTACAGAGCCAACCTGTTCTACACCAATGCTGGCTGCAGCCTGGTGGCTTTAAACCCCTTCCAGCCCATCTCCTGCCTCTACTCACCCGAGCTCATGAGGGAGTACCACGTTGCACTGTGTCCTCAGGTAACCCTCGTGGGTGAAATCACTGTCCTTCTGCAAAACCCAGCTGTCAGACTGCTCCAGATCCCTCTGAGCAAAATAATCCTGCAGGACAAACCCCATTTCTAGTGAAATATTAGTTAAAATAGCAGAGCTGTTCTCAGGTGAATGTGAGATGACCCTTGCTGTCTGTCGCTGTTGATTTGTGTGGTTACTGTTCTCTTAAATATGAATGTTCTCTTTCACTGCCAGGATTTAAAACCTCACATCTTTGCAGTGGCTGAGCAAACCTACAGAAACGTCCAGAAGCAGATGGACCCCGTGAACCAGTCCATCATCGTGAGTGGAGAAAGCGGTGCTGGGAAGGTAAGGAAAGGTGCTTTTTATGACATTTTGAGCTCTGCCAGCGATCTGTAGTGCAGAGCAACGCAGTGAATGGGCGAAGATGAATTAAAATTCCCTCTGATGGAGCACGTAGCCGATCTGCGCAGCACGACTCCCCTGAAATGTGTGCGAGGCATTAAGTGATTGCTGCAGTTAAACACACTCTGCTTAATATAGCAGCTCTCCAGGTGACAGCTGTCATTTCTGGAGGGCTGGCTTTGAATCATTCAGCAGGGATTGCTCCTGGGTGAATGCCTCAGCCTGGGAGCTCTGTGGGTCTCACCCCTGGAGCACTGAATTCACACCCTGCCCTGGCCCATCCCTGCCCAGGACAATGCTGAGGGTATTTTTAAGCACAAGATGCTTTGCTGAATGTTAACGACTCAAAATCCATTTGCATTCATTCCCTCCCGAGGCAGGAGCTGCTCGTTCTGGCTGAGCTTGGTGACACCTCGGTGGAAATGCCGCTCAGCAGAGCACTGAGATGTGTGTCTGTGGCACAGGGAGTTTCCTCTGAGCCAGAGCTCTCAACCTGACACAGTTGCTGTCTTTAGCTGCCCTCCAGCTGCACGCTGTGCTTCCAGAAGGCAGCACTGCTCACTGACATGACAAAGAGCTGCTGTCAGGCCTCTCTCTGTCTGTCTGTCTCTCGCAGACCTGGACCTCTCGCTGCCTTATGAAATTCTACGCCTCTGTAGCTGCCTCAGCTGCCTCCCCAAACGGCAACGACACCGTGGAGAGGATAGAGAAGAGAGTGCTGGACTCCAACCCTGTCATGGAGGCGTTTGGTAAACGTGGCTTTTTTAACAGCAAAGTAATGGCCACTGCGGGAATTCCCTTTGTTACCACACCAGTCTAGGCTCTCTTTTGCTACTCACTTTAAAAACAAACTGTTCAAATTCTGGGGTTATTTACAGATCACCCTTAACCCCTGTGAGTGCTGCACGGGGCAGGGGCACATCTCTGACTGTTGTGTGTCTGCCCCTGGCAATTTCACAGGGAACGCCTGCACCCTGCGCAACAGCAACAGCAGCAGGTTCGGGAAATACATCCAGCTCCAGCTAGACAGGTAATAATTACTCTGCAAAACCTTAGCTATTGTCCTGTTCTTTTAAATCTTCACAAGGTTATCCCTGAAATTTGCCACAAAATACATTGTGTTTTGGTTTGCTGGCAGCTTGAACTCTGATTTAAACTATTATTATTTCCCTTCCTTCTTTTTTCTCCAAGCTGATCTCTAAAAGAGGGCGGTGGAAAAACAGCTGCTGTTAAGAACTCTGAATAAAATATGAAATTAGACTTGAACAAAACTGCAAAGCATTCAGTCACTTGGTCTCAGAACAGCACAACACCTCTGGGATTCTGTGAGGAGGTTTTGTTGAAATCATTGTTCTTTTTCCCTCTCCAGGTTCCACCATCTGACTGGTGCTTCCATCCAGACTTTCCTTCTGGAGAAGACCAGAGTCGCCTACCAGGCCCCCAATGAAAGAAACTTCCACATTTTTTATCAGGTTTGCCTTCCTTATCAGTTCATTTTGCTGGGTATTTCTGACACACAGCGGGGTTGAAATCACCAGATTTAGCACAGTTGCAACTTTTTAATAATTACCAGTTTCCCTGTCTCCCGGGCTTCCAAATTAAATCATCCTCCCAGTGTGTTATTCTTCACTGTCTGCGAGCTGTAAACACCAAAGGCAGAATTCAATTTTTACCTTGTTTGCTGTCTCCAGATCACCAAAGGTGCCACTGCAGAGGAGAGGCTGGAGTGGAACCTTCCAGAAGGGGCTGAGTACCGCTGGCTGCCAAACTCTGAAAGGAACTTAGATGGTAACGATTAGTTTCACTAATTAATTAACCAACCCATTAATAGCGGCTGGAACTTTAAAGGGTGGATTTAAAGGCCCCTGCTCAGCCACCAGTAGATGTTTTGCAAAGCCACCTGCATTCGTGGGATCCTTTTTAAGTTTTACTTTGCACTGTGAAGTCTTAAAGTTTAAAATCACCCTCTTGGCTGAAAACAGCTGCTTCTGGCCTGGCAAATCTGCATCCCTGTGGGTTTGTTTGGAAACTCTCTTGTCTCTGCACCTGACAGAGGCAGGAAAAGTCTGTGGGTTGTGTGTGAGATTTACCCGAGCAGCTTCCAGCTTCCCTGACCCCTCCAGCCTGCTGGGGCTGTGCTGAGCTGCTCTGCCTGCCCGGCTTTGTGTGCCTGGCTTGCTCAGGCGCCCTGTTTGGCTTTCCAGAGGACTCCTTGGAGGTGACCCGAGGGGCAATGTTCCACCTGGGCATCGGCCGTGCCACGCAGAGCAACATCTTCAAGGTCAGCCACCCAGCAGGGGCTGCTGAGGGTGCTGGGGATGGTGGGAATGTTGGGAATGCTCCCAGGGTGGGATTGCTGCTGGATTGTCACCGTGCAGAGCTGCTGCTCCTCACTGGAGAGACCTCAGATCTGCACCTCTGACTCCAGTTTCCCTGCAGGAATTGCAGCTTTAGGGATTCACGCAGAAATCTGGGATCTGTTCCACTCCTTCTGTGCAGAAGCGTTGTGGCCTGGCCTGTTCCTGGGGCTAAAGGAAGGCTCAGGGGGCACTGCCCTGGGGGAAGCTGTCCTGAAATCCTCCCTGGGTGTGTTTCAGGTGTTGTCAGGCCTCCTGCACCTCGGGAACGTTCAGTTCTCCAACCCGGTGGATGAATCTCAGCCCTGTGAACTGGAGGACAAAACCAAAGGTGAGGCAACAACCACGCCGTGTTAGCTCAGTGCAAATGCCTAAGGGAAATGAAAGAATGCAGAGAATTCCTTCCTTTATTTATTTAGTTAATTGAGATTTGCTCGCTAAATTTATTTAATTATTTTCATTTATTAACATTTATTAAAATTTATTAAACCTACTAAATTCCTTGAGTAACTTTAACTATTATTACTTGTCATGATTAATCACTTTTAACTACTATTACACCAAATTGCTTTATTAATAGCTTAATTTTAAAATTTAATAAATTTGTTTAAACTGTATTGAGTTTATTTCACGTGCTCTGAACTCAAACTACTTAATATTCAAATAATGTTGTATTGATCTCATTTTAGCAAGATCTTAAATGTTTGTTGGTAAATATTCAGTCTTCTGCACTTCCTTACTATCCCCAAATCCCTGCTTTTTCCTGGTCATGATTTTTCTGTCTGGATTTAGAGGTCCCTGCTCAAAAACGGTGGACAAAAACACACCTTGAGAGAAAAATAATGCCAGTGTGGCAAACTTCAGCCTATTTTGGTATTATTTCAGTTTAAATAGAGGACCTGAAATTCTAGGAGCACTCAACATCCAAATTAAGAGTCTGGTTTGCAAAACTTGCTCTCAAGTTTGGGTAAAAAGATCCAAAATCCATGTTTAAGTTGGAGAGCTGATGGAATTGGCTTTTCTTAGATATTCTCTAGCCCTTGCTTGCCTCCAGGGGTGTGAACACCCCAGGTAACCCGCACTGGTTGTTCTCCTGAGCCAGGGTTCGTGAGGACCACGGGGGATCTGCTCCAGATCCCCGTCGAGGAGCTCCTGGAATCGCTGAGGATTCGAACGATCACTGCTGGGAAGCAGCAGCAGGTGTTCAAGAAGCCGTGCTCCAGGGCTGAGTGTGACACCAGGAGGGACTGCCTGGCCAAAGTCATCTATGCCAGGTGAGGATTTGCTAATCCAGACTTTTGTGAGGGGTGGGGAGGCCGGAGGGATTTACCTGCTGCTGTTTCATGGCAGAAATTCCTCTCCTTTCCAAGCGATGCTGACATAAAGAGCAATAAAAGAAACAATTCTGATTATTGCAAGCGAACAGCTCCCAGCTAATCCCCTGGCTGTTGCCTGCAGGTTGTTTGAGTGGCTGGTTCTGGTCATAAATGAGAACATCTACACAGAGCCCTCGGCGTGGAGCAGCTTCATAGGTATGGGTGTCCCAGCCTGGTTCAGCTCAGGGGCCAGCAGAGCCCTCCTGAGCTGAGCTTCCTGTCCTCCCACCTTCTCCAGGTCTGCTGGACGTTTATGGGTTTGAAGCCTTCCCTGAGAACAACCTGGAGCAGCTCTGCATTAATTACGCCAACGAGAAACTGCAGCAGCACTTTGTGGCCCACTACCTGAAGGCACAGCAGGTAACACCCCGAGCTGAGGAGCAAATCTCCAAGATCTGATTTAAAACAGCATTTTTTTGTGACTTTAATTGCGTTGCTGTGCCCCTGATGGATCCTTCAGTCAGTAATGCCACAGTGGGATGGAATGGTGGCTTTTCAAAGGGGGAGTGTGGGGCAGCTGGAGTGACACAGCTTTGCCTCTGGAGCACTGGAATCTGGTCCCAGCCCCACTGGATCTCTGCCTGGCAGGCTGTTTGCTTTTCCTCAGAGAGCTGAACGCTTAGAGCTAAATTCTCAGGGTGAGTGCAGCCAGAACTGAGACTCCCCTGGAAGCTGCTGCTTACAGCCATCAAGTCCCTAAAGAGTGGGGAGCTTCTAGGCCGAGCTTGGTGTGAAGGGAGAGCCCGACAGAACCCTGAACCCCAAATCCCTGAGCAGCTGGGAGCTGTGGAGGCCTCCTGCCACGGGGGCACAGCTCCCTGAACCCACTGCCTTTGAAACAAACCCCCAGCGTGCCCCAGCGTTGATTTTTGAGTGAGGAGGGACACCAACTGTGCTGTTCCACAGCAGAGAAGGTTTTTGCACCATGCTAATTCCAGCTCAGAGTGCCTGCCAGGGCTGCTCTCTTCCCCTCCCCTCTGCAGTCCATTACCACAATGCTCTTTGCCACTCACTGGAATCAGGGAAATCATTTTCTTCGTGGCACCTCCTGCCTCACAGCAGGGCTTTGTCCATTTAGTCAGAAGTGTTTCTTTGACTGCAGTTTGTGCTTTGCCATTCCCAGGCTGCTTTCTCTGCCCGCCCTGGTCAGCGTGCCAGGGGTTAATGGTCAGGGGAGATGGGAACCCAGCTCGAGCCCACAATTGCTGTGCTTGAAAAGGCTCCCTGACCTCTGTTTGTAGCACCCCTCCCACTCAGCGCCTGCCCTCTTACCTCTGGATCTGGCTGTCCCCCAAACCACTTAAATGCCATTAGTGGCCGTGCTGAGCCAGCTTTTGGCAGGCGGCTTTTCAAATAACTGCCCGGAGCCGGTGCTTGTTAAACACTGCTGACAGTTTGTCCTGTAATTCAGCATAAATATTGCGCCAATTATTCCCACCAGGATCTCCCTGCACTTCCTTTCAGAGCGGGCTCTGCTGTACACGGAGCCCAGCCTGGCACACAGGGGTTGGGTCAGGGCTGTGCCCCAGCCCAGGGAAGGAGTTCTGCCTGTTCCTTGTCCTTCAGGGAAGCTCTCAGCACGGCCAGGAGAGGCTTCGTGTGACTGCAGCCTTTGTTTACTCTCCAGAGCAGCCTTGCAGCTCGCTCTGATAAAATAAATCCCTGGGGTTCCTAAATCCCTGGGGTTCCTAAATCCTCAGACAATCCCTGGGGTTCCCAAATCCTCAGACAATTCCCGGGGTTCCCAAATCCTCAGACAATCACTGGGGTTCCCAAATCCTCAAACAATCCTTGGGGTTCCCAAATCCTCAGACAATTCCCGGGGTTCCCAAATCCTCAGACAATCCCTGGGGTTCCCAAATCCTCAGACAATCCCTGGGGTTCCCAAATCCTCAGACAATCCCCGGGGTTCCTAAATCCTCCGACAAATTGTTCCTGCGGGTTCTGTTCCACACCCAAAGCCTGCCTGAGGTACAATATCCTCACTGAGGTTTTTTTTTCTCAAGCTTGGTGTTGACTGGAGCTGAGCTGGGATTAACTCCTTGAGCAGGACCTGCCCAAAGCTCAGAGTTCTGGGCTCTGGTGCCCTCTGCAGCAGAATAACCCCTTCCCTGTTCCTTCAGGAGGAATATGCAGCTGAAGGCCTGCAGTGGTCGTTCATAAACTACCAGGACAACCAGCACTGCCTCGATCTGATAGAGGGGAATCCTCTCAGCATTTTTTCCTTGCTGAATGAGGTAAGTTTGATCTAAACCCTTCACTTTTTGGGCCCAGTTTCCTGTCTTTGTGCCACGCCACCAAAGAAAACACAAACAGTAAATTAATAAAAAACCTGTCAGCTATAAAATTTCTGCAGAGCTTCAGTTTCAGAAAAATCCTGGCACTGCTTCCTCCTGTTCTGAGTTGTCTTCTTCCCTCTGATCCTGCATGTTCCGATCAAATACGAAACCTCAATTATTTCTTTCCCCCCCTTTCCTTCCCAACATTTCAGGCCTTGCATGCTCAAAGCAGCTCTAAAGGTAAAATTTGAATTTTAGATGTTGTAGCTTTTAGAGTCAGCTCCCTGGGCCGAATCAGAGATTCTGCAGCTGTGTGTCCTTTGCAGGAGTGTCGTCTGAACAGGCCCTCCAACACCAACCTCTTCCAAACCAGGATTGAGAAAGCCCTGGCCACCAATCAGTGTTTAAGTCGAGATAAGTTCAGTAAGAAGCCCAACTTCATCATTTCCCATTACGCTGGCAAAGTCTGCTACCAGCTGGCAGCAATGGTGGAGAAAAATAAGGTAGGTGTTTGCAGAAAAAGCTGTTTAAAATAATAAAATAAATATCTTACAGACCTAAAGTGATTTAAATCAAAGCACCACTAATAAATATTTCAGTGCTGGACTTACCTTGTTCCAGATAAATCCTTCAGGCCACGTAAAGCTGGGTCATGCTCTTGGTGTGATTCTCTGAGCCATCCCCAAACCTGGGCTGCTCCCATTCCTGGGGGATGCACAATCGTCATCAGGGCATTTCTGTAGCTACAAACACAGCACTTCATTCCCCAAAAATTCAGAAAAGTTTATGAAAAACAAGAGCATGGACTCAGCTACTGAAAGTACTCAAATTTTGGCCATCGGGGAATAACTGAGATGTGAAATAGTCTGCACCCTTCTCAGCTCTGAATTCCCAGCAGTTAAGGCAAGTTATTATTTATTTAGCAGTAAAGCACCATCTCTTAATTCCAAGGAATATTTCTGATTCCTGCTGCAGTCTGTCCTTCGGGGATTTGGAGCTCACTGAGGCTGTGTGACAGGAACAGCGTGGGAGCAGCAGTTGTACATTTGAGTGGATTTGCTGAATGCTCAGCCAAACATTGTCTGCTGTTCCTAAAATCTGTGATTGAATGCACATCATCAGACTTGACACTGCAGCTGTGGTGACATCAAATTTGGCAGCAGAAATTCTCTAACCTGGCACCAAGCTGAGTTTCTATTCTGCCCCCTCTCTGTATGTGGGATTTTGAGTTATTCCAGAGGTGCAGGTGCCAGGTCCAGTTACTCACGAGTCACGTCTGTGTTTGCAGGATGCTGTTCCACCTGAGCTGCTCCACGTTCTGCAGAACTCAAAGGACCCCTTGCTTCAAAAATTATTTCCTGTGACAGAAAGGAACCAAAACAACACCAAAACCCAGAACAGAGCAGCTGTTGTGATGGTGGTGTCCAAGTTCAAGGTACATCCTACTCAGGTTTCTGCTCTAATTTTGGAACTTTCTGGATTTACCCTCAATAATTCGATGGAAGCATCCACAGAGTGGATTTTTTGCCCAAGCTGTCCTGCAGGAGTGCTCTGACAGAGTCTGTGGAGCCATCCTTGCCAGGAGCAGCTTCCTGGGCTGGATGGGGATCCCTGAGGAGGAGGAGCCCTCACCATCCCTGTGTTTGTTTCCCGCAGAGCTCCCTGGAGCATCTCATGGAGATCCTGCACAGAACCACTCCCCACTACATCCGGTGCATCAAACCCAACGCTGACTGCAAGGCCATGACTTTCAGAAGGGAAGAGGTAACTTCTCCAGAGCCTTTTCCCCCTCAGAAGCTTCTGGGGCTGTTCCTTAGGACCTTGAGTCCCTTGCAGAGCTCTTCTCACAGCACATTTTGAAGCAGCTCTCTCTCCTTTGAGATTAAAATCCTCTCAGGGACACTGAGGCTGCTTGCCCAAACCAGAGCTCCCGAGCACAGCAGCTCCCCCAGCTGCAGCCTGCTTGTGTCTGGGGTTGTTTGGGGTTATTTGGGGTGCTGCCCTCCCAGCTTTTCACACTGCTGAGGGTGTTCTGAGCAGCCCTGGGCACGCAAACACCCCCAAACAAAGCTCTGCTCGCTCCCGGAGCCCAGGAAGCTGCGCAGCTTCGGGAGCAGAGCAGCAGATGCTAAAGCTGGAACTGGAGCACCTCACCTGGTGGTTTAAAGCTTTAAATCAAATTTTAAACACCCCTGGAATCTGCTGGGTGTGGAAATACCAGCACTGAGTGTGGAAATACCAACTCTGAGTGTGGAAATCCCCACACTGCCTTTTCTCACGCTGCTGGGGTCGGGTACCCAGGGCAGGGCACACGAGGAGCAGCTGCCACCAAGTCAGTTTTGCCTAAACCATCTCAATTTGTGCCTCAGGTTCTCAGCCAGCTGCAGGCCTGTGGAATAGTGGAAGCCATCACCATCAGTGCAGCAGGGTTCCCAGTCAGGTAAGCCCAGCTGCTTCAGCAGAATCCATTTCTCTAGCAATTAGTGGAATTTAGTTATTCAGAAGAATTTTAAAAACATGTTTCTGAGACTCAGCATTGATGGGGTTGAGCTCACCACCAGCACAGCCAAGCACAATTCCTGCCCAGGCTTTGCTACAGTCACTGTGACTGGGAAATCTGAATTTCTTCAGCAGTTCTGTACTTTCTTGCCTGTTTGACCATTTAGGCATCAATCTGTTTGCATCCCGTGCACTGGATCCTCAAAGCCATTGTGCAATTTTTCCCCTTCAAAGGATGAGTTATTTACCAGACAGCAAAAAGGATCAGTTACTTACCAGAGAGTAAAAAGTTATTTACCAGAGAGTAAAAAGGATCAGGTATTTACCATAAAGTAAAAAGTTATTTACCATACAATAAAAAGTTATTTATTGTAGAGTAAAAAAGGATCAGTTATTTACCAGAGAATAAAAAGTTATTTACTAGAGAGTAAAAAAGGATCTGTTATTTTCCATAAAGTAAAAAGGATCAGTTGTTTACCAGAGAGTAAAAAGTTATTTATGATACTGTAAAAAGTTATTTACCAGACAGCAAAAAAGATCAGTTATGCACCAGAGAGTAAAAAGTTATTTACCATAAAGTAAAAAGTTATTTACCATACAGTAAAAAAGGATCAGTTATTTACCAGAGAATAAAAAGTTATTTACTAGAGAGTAAAAAAGGATCCATTATTTTCCATAAAGTAAAAAAGGATCAGTTATTTACCATAAAGTAAAAAGTTATTTTCCAGACAGTAAAAAGTTATTTTCCAGACAGTAAAAAAGGATCAGTTATTTTCCATACAGTAATGACTCTTCCCTGGAATTCACTGTACCTTTGTCTCTCAGGATCCCTTTCCAAAGTTTCACTGAACGCTACAAAATCCTGAGAAAATCCTGGGGCTCCGGTAGAAAAAGAGCGTGGGATCAAAGCAACTCTCATCCTGCTGAGGAAACGGGTGAGTTTCTGCAGGGAATCCCTCTGCCATCCAATAAAATTGTCACTGCACCCATTTGGTGTCACACAGATCAGGTAATTACTGTGTTCACTATCCTCAAAATTCTTCTTTAACCTGGCACCAAGCTGAGTTTCTAATTTGCCCAACACTTAAAATCCCTCCTCTTGCTGCTGCTTTTCTGTGTTCCTCCTGGGCGGAACAGTCACAGTGGTGGCCAGGGTTCCCCTCACCCAATATAATTCGATTTAAAGTTGATTCTTTAGCAGACTTGAAATCCACTTACCTTTTGCCTTATCTTCCTTCTCCTTCCTTTCTTTTTTCTTTTTTCTTTTTTCTTTTTTCTTTTTTCTTTTTTCTTTTTTCTTTTTTCTTTTTTCTTTTTTCTTTTTTCTCCCCTCTTGTTTTCTTGCTGAATCTCTGACCTCCAGCTTACCTGGACTCTGCTGCTTCCTCCACCTTTTGCAAAGTTCTCTTTCTCTAAGCAAGAGCGAGGATGGACTTTAACAAACACAATCCACTCTCCAGGTAATGCCTCTGCTGTGAGCCCCTGCAGGAGAAGCTCAGGCGCTCACAATTAATATTGCTGGTTACTTCAACCCCTTTCTCCCCCCAAATTAATCCCCACTTCACCCAGAGGGTCTGTTCCATCAGCAGCAGCTCTGGGAAGCGGCACCAGTAAGCACCAGTTTGCTCAGATGGGTAAAATCGGTGGAAATCTGTTCCACCACCACGGAAGGAAGTGCAGGCTGGAAAATTACATCCACACTGGATCTTTCCCCCCTTAATTACAAACCCATTAACTGCAAAGCCTCTCCGTGATGGGTTTTTAGTCTTTTTTTTTATCTTGAGGGGGCAATAAGCTGCAAACAAAGCAAAACAATCGCCCGAGCACGGGGATGAGCGTTTGGTTCCCTTATCAGCCCAGCCCCACCAGCACCATCAGAGCCAGCAGATGTCTTCCTGTCAGCAAGAATTGCTTCTGTTTGTTTTCAGGACCTTAAAATGCCTCTCATCTCCTCAGAAATATTTATAGCAGCAAAGCAAACAGTATCCAGGATGGAGTGATGCAGCCAGAGCCCATCAGTGCTGGCTCTGGGCGTGCAGGAACTCCTGCAGCAATCTCCTGTTCCAGGTCTGGGTTGAGTCTGCCTCTATTTCCGAAGGGATTCATCTGGCTGGCCTGTTTGTAATGTCAAAAAAACCCGTGCACTGAGTCCCAGAAATGGCTTTAATAACCTGTAATTGCTGCCATAAATTCCTGCCCAGCGCAGGACCCCGTGGCTGCTCCCAGCTGCACAATTGTGTGGAATTTGTTTCCCCTTCCTGCACTTTTCAGTGCATTAAGGCCACAGTTCCTTGCTTTTTGTTCTTTGCTCCCACGGCTCTGAGTTTGGAGTGTTTAATGTGATTTTCTTAGCTCTGAGCTGCTCACTCTGTTCCTAACTGCACTGCTGCTGCTTTCTTGTGTTTCCCCGTGGGATGTTTCAACAATGGGGGAGCACCTAAGCCCTGCCTTTTTCGGTCTGGATCTACCCCAAATGACAATTTTACCTGTGGATAATTGAGGTTAAAACAGATGAGAAGGCAGCACCCAACCACAGCCCAGTTAGGACACCCCACAGTGGTTTTCTGGTTGGTGCAATCTTTGCTGTCACATTTTAGCCCTAAACACAGCAGGATCCAGCGCTCTCGGCCATCCCCTCCTCCCCTCCTGCTGCAGGTGTTTCCCCTCTAAATAGCCAAGAAATCTCAGTGTAAAAACAATTCCCTGGTCCTGATTTCCACGTTTTGTGATTCCTCAACGCTTCATTTCCAGGTGAGACTCCAGCTGATGATGAAGCATCACGTGCTGCTGTTCTGCAGATCCTTCAGGATGCTGTTAAGGGACAAACTCCTGCTCAGGAGACAGGGAATGGAGCAGGAATCCCCTCAGTCTTCTGTGGCAAAACCAAAGTGTTCCTGGCCAGTTCTGTGGTGAGTGCTGCTCCTCAGTGCAGCTGCCTCATGGGGATTCTGGCACGGGTGGTGGAGGCAAAGCTCCTGCCAAGCCACTGGGACCAGAATTTGGCATTTCCCGTCAAATTATGAAACTCAACCGAGCACCCATGAGAATCCAGCCCTCCAGAGCACTTTAATGGCCTCTGTGTGCCAGCACACAAGGAGCTGCACTTGGGCCTGGCCCTGTCAGAATTCCAGTAAGGGTGACACTTTCCTTAGCTCCACGTGCCAGGTTTGGCTGCTCCAACAGGGAAGGAGATGGAGGAGACAAAGGCACTTGTGCCAGGCTTGCAGGGTGCAGCCAGAGAAACCCCTTCAGTGGAGCTGCTGCTGAGACCTTGGGAGGCTCCACTTTTCCCCCCAAAATTCCATTTTCAGTTCTATATTACCTAAAAAGCACCAAGGAAGTGCTGTCACTTCCCAAACCCAATCCAGCAGTCACAGGACATGGAATGAGCCTGTGGCTGCGGAAGAGGGAAGAGCTGAGCACAATTCCACCCCTAACTCCAGGCTCCTGTCCCCCCTGCAGCTGGAGCTCCTGGAGGCTAGGAGAGCAGAGGTGTTCAACGAGAAGGCATTTTGCATTCAGTGCTGCTGGAGAAGGTTCAAAGAGAAGAAAGCAGCCAAGGAGAGACGCTCTGCGACCCTGATCCAAGCAGGTGACACGCTGAGGGTGGGGCTGAGCGTACAGAACGTTCCCAGTCGCTCTGGGGGGTGACAGTGGCACGAGGGGCTCAGTGCCACCCCCACAGGGTGTGCAGGAGCTGCTGAATTCTCTGCACTCAGACCTGTCTCCGTTACACCCTCAGCTGTTCGTTCCTGGTTGGCCAAGAGTCGCTTCCAGAGGATGCGCAGGGCGGCCGAGGTCATCAAGCGTGGCTGGAGGAGGTGGAAAGTGAGTAAGGGGCTGGGTAATTTGGGAGGGAGCCACTGAGGCTTTTTAGTGTCTGAGAGAGTAAAAACTGCTGTGACCACGAACCCAGCACTGTCAGTGCTCCAGAAAACTCCAGCTGAAGGGCAGAGTAGTGCCAGACCTGTACAGCTGCTGCTGGTTTATCCTGCAGAATAAACTCACCCCTTACCTGCAGGGGATTGTCCCCAGGGGCATGCTGTCCTTCCAGATCCCCTCTTCTTTAGACTCTTGGTTTTTCAGTTCTAAGTTGTGTCCAGGACATTTGAGAATATTATTCTGTGTCTTTTTTAGGCTAAAGCGGCCGCGTTCGCAGCCGCAGAGCTGGACGAGGGCGAAGGAAAGGAATTCCCAGCTCCTGGAGCCACCTGGGCCAAACCTCCCTGTCCCCTGGACACAGCATGGCCCCTGAAGGCCAGTGTGCAGCTCTGGCCCCTGGGGCTTGTCCTGGCTGCTGCCCCTGTCACTGTCCCGGGGTCCCGCAGGGCGCTGGCGCTGCTCAGCTGCCTCGGGGGGCTCCGGGAGGGCGGCTCCAGGAGGGACAGCCCCGTCCTGAGCTGTGGCATCGCCTCCATCAGAGCCCTCCCTCAGGTGAGGACCCCTCACTCGGGCTCAGGAATGGGCTGGGACAGCATTTCCCACCAAGCACCGGCTCCCTTCAGAAACCAGATTGTCACAAATCACTTCAGGTCTGGGCGGGACATTTGTGTGTTGGCATCAAATTCTGCGTGCAGGACTGGCCACAGCTGCTGCAAACTGTGCCGGGTTCTGTCCTGAGCACCCCAATCTCCAGCCTGAGCTCATTTCAGTTCAGTTCACAGAACTGGTGGTTTTGTGGTGACCATTGCTCTAAAATCCCTTTATGGTGGACTCCTCTGTCCCCGTGCACAGCCACAGGGGCTCAGGCACTGAAGATAACAGAACCAGCTGCACATTTGGCTGAACCGTCCCCCTTTGTCCTTGCAGGGCTTTGTCAAGTTCCAATCTGCAGAGCCTGAGCCCGTTTCGGTTCAGTTTTCAGTACTGGTGGTTTTGTGGTGACCATTTCTCTAAAATCCCTTTGTGGTGGGCTCCTCTGTGCTCCTGCACAGCCACAGGGGCGCAGACACTCAGGCACTGAGGGTGACAGAACCAGTGACACATTTGGCTGAATTCTCCCCCTTTGTCCTTGCAGGGCTCTGTCAAGTTCCAATCTCCAGAGACGGAGCCCATTTCAGTTCAGTTTACAGAGCTGGTGGTTTTTGTGGTGACCATTTCTCTAAAATCCATTTGCGGTGGGCTCCTTTGTGCTCCTCACAGCCACGGTGGCTCAGACACTCAGGCACTGAGGGTGACAGAACCAGTGACACATTTGGCTGAATTCTCCCCCTTTGTCCTTGCAGGGCTCTGTCAAGTTCCAATCTCCAGAGACGGAGCCCATTTCAGTTCAGTTTACAGAGCTGGTGGTTTTTGTGGTGACCATTTCTCTAAAATCCATTTGCGGTGGGCTCCTTTGTGCTCCTCACAGCCACGGTGGCTCAGACACTCAGGCACTGAGGGTGAGTAAAGAATCAGTGACACATCTGCCTGAACTGTCCCCCTTTGTCCCTGCAGGGCTCTGTCAAGTTCCACTGCAGGAGGTCCCCCCTGCACTTTGCCGATGTCAGCCCCCGCAGGGACGCGTTTTCCATCTCGGGGTTCAACCAGATCCTGCTGGACAGACAGGAGCTGCTGCCCACATAGGCCCTGCTCCCCTCTCCAGGGAGGGCTCTCTGCAGGCTGCTGCTTTCCAATCCCCCCGAGTCCATTTCTGCTGCTACCTCAGAGCTTCCACAGCGCTGCCTTGTGCCTAGAACGTGATGGAGTATCATACACATCGTAATATACGTTATATTATAATCACATTAAATTCAGAGTGTGTGGGGGCAGCTCCTGTCTCCCCACACGTGCCCACCTCATGGGAAATATCAACACTATGGGAACAAATCAATCCACACAGATCAGGTGCTCGAAGCAATCAATACTTGAACTGAACGCTGCTGGCACTGCCTGGGCGAGCAAAGGGCTGGACATGAGACAGAAATAATGCAAAATAATGCAAATATTCCTGATTCCTGCTGCATTCCGACCGTCCTGACTGACCACGAGCGTTCCCTAGGCCCAAGAGAGCAATAAAGCAAATATTCCTGATTTTCTGCTGCATTCCGACCGTCCTGACTGACCACGAGCATTCCCTGGGCTCAAGAGGGCAATAATGCAAATATTCATGATTTTCTGCTGCACTCCCAGGGGTGTGACCATCCTGACTGACCA
>VYZT01052226.1:0-73988 GCA_013400735.1 Pomatostomus ruficeps
ACGTTTTGTGCTCCCAAGATCTCATCATATGTTCGGATGTCTGTCGAATGACCTCTCCTCTCTGCTTTTCTCTCAGAAATGAGATCATGATGTAACTTCATGGCATTGGTAAAAACAAAAAGCTAAGATTAGTAAATCTTTGTGTGTTATTAGTTGATATTTTGTTAGCTAAATAAGGTTAGCTAAGTATTCAGTAAAACATTGAATATTATTAGTAAAACTATCATTTCATCAATTTTCTTTTTTAATTTTAACATTACCTAAAATTTCAGTAAGAAATGAACTTTTTTCTTTCAGCTGAGGACTGGGCTGAAATGGTGCTGATGGCCCAGGGTAGAGGCAGAGGTTGCTGGTGAGGCAGCTCTTGGTCACTGAGGTCTGGTAGTGCCACAAAGTGATAGAAAAAAGCAAGAGAGTGGATGGACCAGGGGGAATTTGCCTTGGGAGACCCTTTCCGAAAACGGGGAGTGGACAGAAAGTGAATACTTTACTAAACCTTTCACTCTCTTCAGAAGGATTTTTAAAATTTAATTAATCAGTTAATTACTTTAGCACACAAGCTTGTAAAGCCTAAGTCAAGATTTCACAAGTACTCTTGGTAGTTTGGTGTGGTTGCTTGCAGAAAAGGTGGAGAAAATGCCACCACAAAGTTTTGGGTGATTTTGCTGCAAGCTCAGCACTATCTTCGAGCAGGAGTTTTTGCCATCATGGGAGTCTCCAGCTGGTCTAGACTGACGATGAAGCATTTGGTGATAAAGCACTGATTGCTGACAGAGATGTCTCAGCCTAGCTGGGCTAGGTGGCCTTGAAAGGAGTACTGAAATAATAAAAACATCCATAGATTTAACTTGTACAGAGAAGTATTACTGGAATTATTGAGCTGTTTTCCAGTTGCTGGGAAAATTACAGTGTTCTGGTTTAACACTTGAAATTCTGGGTTTGATCTTCTGCAGATATTGGCTGGTATGATTTCTATGTCCATGGACATATTTGGTGATGGAAATGAGATTGGCATGTTCATGTCCTATGTTTGGGCCCTCGGCCAAGTTAGCACTGCCTGAAGGAAAGGCTCTGCTGTTTTTAAACTGGAAGACTGACACATTCAAAGCAAGCAAACAAACAGACAAAGAGGCAAAGGAGTTCTAGTGCAGTTGAGAATAATTCTTTTTGTGAGCGTGATACAGCATGATGGCCATTTAAATGCATTTTCAATGCCAGGGCCAACCCCAATGCCTGCCACAATATAGCAAAAGCCACGTAATAACATTTTTCATTCTCTCTCAATTTGTGCAGAAGTGTTTGACTTGGCCTTGTGAGTTTTATAGGAAGCAAGGAGAACGTCTCTTTGTGAGAGATTTATAAACATGTCCTTGAGGACTGAACAGAGGGGGCACGTTCTGCTGAGGAGCTGGCAGTTTTTCTAATCTTCATCACATTCAACTATTGTTGTGTTGTTTCACCTTACTGTGACTCTCTCCATCATGTTCTCTCCCCTAAAACCTTGCAGTTCATTATGTGCAATTTTAATACAGTCTTTCCTGAAAAAAGAAGTGCATGGCTATTGACTTCAGTAAAGAATTGAAGTATTTTTGTGCTATGACCTTACAGGTTTTGCTTAGTCATGCAATGAGGCTTTATTCTGTGAGAAGTGACAGGGTTTTACTGGCAATTTGGAGAGCTTTTAGCAAAATGTTAGTGATTAAAGTACTAAAAAAGATTTTAGATGTAAAAACCAATAGAAACTTGCATTAATTTAGTTAAAGCAATTTAATGAACTGTATTCAAATTAGCTCTTCCTAATGTACCACAGAGCATGCCAGATTGTATTTTATAAGACAAATGAGCACACCTTTGCCAGTAAGACCCTTTATAACTATTTGAGATGAGCACTGGCTAATTGTGTTATGCTGCTAGGTGGGAGGCTTGGAGAGGGAAAAGTTTGTCCCAGGGTGCCAAATCCTGAAGCGTGTATCATTTCCCTGTGCAGCGTTGTGCTGAACTGCTGCAGTGCTGTGGTGAACTAAAGAAAAGGGTAGTAGGCAACAAATAAATTATGTACACACCTCCTAAATAATTAATGAATATTAGACTGTTCCTTGGTAGCTGAGACAGGTCTCACACTTCAGGAAAATAAAGAAGTGTGTGAAGTTCCAAGTAATTTCTGATGCTGTTTGTTTAGGAGCTTGTGGGATAAATCTTCCACTGGCAGTAGAAGCAGGGGAGGTCAGTGCTCTGAGCCCTGCCATGGAGTAAAACAAAGAAGGGGAGGAGGAAAGTCACTGACAGATCTCTGTGGGATCTTGTGCAAATCTCAAAGGGTTTTATTTTGGGTGGGAGTTGTTCTGAATTTTATTTTTTTGAAATCACTGGCAAATACAAGTTGTGAAGCCAGCCTCAGAGTCAGGCTTTCTTGGTGATAGGACTCCTAATGCCTGGTATAAAGGTTTTAATAGCGCTCCTGTCTCTTGTGGTGATGATCTCCTTGTTATGTGATTCAGGCTTTTGAACTTTTTTGACAGCTGGAGAAGAAAGATGAAAATGTTTATTTTTTCCTACAAATGTCTCACTGTACAACACTTACTTGGAGATATGGGTATGTTAAAAATATAAGTGCTTTCAAATTGGGGTTTATAGGATCATACGTTTCCTGGAAGAACTAATTAGATACAGGGATAAAAGTGCAAATTTTCCATCCAGGATCTCAGTCCCTTACCAGTGTGGCTTATTGTAACTTTGCTCTACATTGAGCACAGCACAAGGACAAAGACCCGTTGGAGCCAGTCCAGCAGGGCACAAAGGTGACCAGAGAGATGGAACATCTCTCCTATGAGGAAAGACTGAGACAGTTAAGATTGTTCATCCTGGAGGGCTTTGGGGAGACCTTATGGCAGCCTTCCAGTACCTAAAAATGGCTACAAGAGAGTGGGAAAGGGGACTTTCTACAAGGGCATGTAGTGTCAGGACAAGGGGGAATGGCTTTAAACTGAAAATCAATAGGTTTAGATTGGGTAATAAAAAGAAATTTTTTACTGTGAGGGTGGTGAGACACTTGCAAAGGGTGCTTAGGGAAACTGTGGATGCCTCATTCCTGGAAGTGTTCAAGACCAGCTGGGATGGGGCTCTGAGCAACCTGGTCTAGTGAAAGGTGTCCCTGCCCAGGGCTGTGAGGTTGGTACCCGATGATCCTTAAGGTCCCTTCCAACTCAGGTCATTCTGTGATTCTTGATGAAGTCAAATAAAATATTGTCTTTCTGGCTGGTGGCTGTGAGAAGGCAGTATGCCATCACCTTAGCTTCTGCGGAGGCTGTTTGATCACAGCCTGTCTGAAACCACATTTCCCTAAGTGCTGAAAAATATCAGAGAATCAGCACTCCAGCGCTTGCCCTTAGAAATCTGGTCAGTGCAGTCTCCCAGTCACCCCTGTCATCCAAACCTGCATTACTTGAGCACGTTTCACTGTGCCTCTATGTGAATTTTCTTTTCTTGTGGCTCTCTTAGTGTTTATTTATAATGTTGAGTGAAAAGATTAATTACTATGAAATGGCATTTTTGCAATGAATTACTGCATTCTCCAAATTTTAGATTTTTTGCCTAATTGAAACTCCAAATGAAGAGGGTTTATACTGAATTTTTCTTATTGCTTTCACCATTGAGCAGCAAATGAAAAGTATTTGTGTAAAACAATCTGGAAAAAAGGAGACCACAAATAATTGAACAAATGAAACCAAACAGTCAAACATTTTCACAAGTAAAGTATATGAATGCTTTAAAATGATTTTAAAAACTATTTTTTAAAAACTTCTGTGAAAGTTGTTTTACATTTTTTAGCCCATTTGCAAAATCTTGTCTCCATTCTTCTATAAATTTAGTAACTTTTGATTAAGGTGTACTTCATGCAGTCCCAAGAGAGTTTACAGAATTTGCCTTTACATTTGTCTTCAAAGATCAAGACATCAACACCTGGTATACTGCAGTTTCTGTTCGTTGTGTGAGCAGGGTGAATATTTACTAATGATATGAAAACCTGAGAGTTTTACAAGATTTGATAGTCATTCCAATTTAGATGTTCCTCTGAAATTTCCAGTCTTGATTCAAACCACCTGGATCTGTAAAACTCATATCTACACTTGCCTTGTCTGTAGCATTGGTCACCACAGTCAATTTAACTCCAAATGGTTTTCTGACTGCAAATTTAATGTGTTTCAGAGACAATGAAAGACATTCTGAACAGTTCCTTTCTAAAATGTCTTTATTTCCAAATTTGTCTGATTAATAATTGGTTTATAGGCAATTTCTACTATTAAGATGTGTCCTAAGAAATCCTCCCACCAAGAATAAACCCAAAAAACCCACAAACCCCTCAAAAAGAGATTTAAGAGATTATTTGATTTAACCAGAGATAAAACTTTTTGTGCGGCTATTTTGAAAATCAAGCACCTCAAAAGTATCCAAACTATAATCTGGGTTGATTAGAAACTGCCATCTTTTGTAGTAGTTTCCTGTTCATGGTTCACTGATTTTCTAAAACAATTGCTGCTATGTGAAGAATAAAGCTTACTCCAATTGCTCAGCTGCTGGTAGAAAGGGAAGACCGTACTTCGGAAAGAAAACAACAAACCAAGTCCCAGCATAAGTTTTGTAAAATTCATGAGTGATGAGAAGCTATGGCAGCTTATGGGACTTGCCTGATAAAAATTTGCAGCTGTAGCTGTAGCTGTCAGAGAAGTTTTTGTGGTACATCCCAGCTCCAGGCACCGCAGACAGATTGTGGGGAGTTCCTTGAAAGTCTCCGAAGTTCCGCCCGGGCACCCTGGCAGAGCTGGTGGGCTCCGCGTGCTCAGCGCTTCCCGCTCGCGTGCTGGATGGCAGCCAGAGCATCAGAGCTGGACCCGCTCCTGCCTGTGGCTGCAATGAGTCCCCAGGAGACAGCACAGCCCCACCAGGCACTGCTGCAGAGGCAAAGTGCTTGAGTAAACTCAGGCCATCTGTTGGCTGCATAAATTAAGTTTTCCCCATTTGCCCATCTAGCCATAAGGTATCCACTGGGGTTTTTTTGGGTTTTTTTTCCTTTCCTTTTTTTTCCTCTCCAAATAATGTGGTTTTGCTTTATCCAGTTCTAGTAGGACAGAGATAGGCAAATGCATCTTTTGCATCTTTTTTCTTCCTTCCTTCTTGTGGTTATATGCATTTAACCGTAGTGTCTTTGATTTACAAATAAAATTATCTCCTTCATATACACGTTCTGCTTGGAAACAGTTAATGGCTCCTCAGAGATAACCTTTATTCATGATAGAGGAGAAACACAGTTGTATTTCACCTCTTCCCCCTCATCTTTTTTCCCCATTTCCCCTTTTGTATTTTTTACTTTTCCCTTTTTTCCTCTTCCTTCTCTTGCCTCGTGAATAGTAATACTATCATATGAATAAATAGATAACGGACTAAACTGATTAAATTAGCATAACTTAAATTAATTAATTAAATTGATATGTTTGTATTTCAGCTTTCAAGGAAGAATTAAATTCGGCATAACTATTTTATTTGAAATTCAGTCATTTTAAAGGATCTCCATTTTATTGCTTTCTTAGCACTCTGTGGGAACCAGATTCCTTGAGCATTTTGCAGTTGGTTAGTTTATCGCTAAAATTGGTCCATTTTGAAGATTTATTAAATGATTTTTAGTGTCAGCTTCCACCTCTCAGACAAAAAGCTGAAGTACTTCTTTCACAGGGCCCATTTGGATTTTCCTAGCAGCAGTAGTGTTTCTGAAGCTCCAGTAAGAGCAGAGGACATTTTGATGCCTCTTCTGTCAATTCACTTGGCTTATTTTGAAAGTCTACTGTCATTTTAAATCATTTCCATTTTTTTCTTTTGCAGATTTATTTTAAAAACAGAGACTTGTATACTGTAGAAGCAAACAACCCTCGTCAGCTAGTGGAAATTGCAGCCAGAGACATTGAAAAACTTCTAAGTAACAGGTCTAAAGCCTTGGTGGTGAGTACTAATGGGTTAAGCTTTTTATTTAGTATTTTAAAAAAATCTTTATTTACTATTAAAACATGCTTTCATTGTTATTTTTACTGCCTATACACTTAGAGGCAGTGTCAGCGTGATGTGTATAAGACATGACATGTAGAAAGATGGCTCCTGACTTCATGGCAAAAATGAACTCATTTGCTGGCATAGGGCAGATGTTTATTATATTGACCGACAGACAGGAACCACGGCCAAGTAAGAAATCAAGTTATAAATAGATTGGAAAATATTCCTCTAGGTGATGCACATGAATGTTTATGGCTTGAAGATCACTGTACTCCTTAGTCAGTAATGAGCTTGGGGAAACAAGAAGCAGGGCTTTTTTTTTTTTTTTTTTTTCCAAATGTGCTAATTTAATCTGTATTTCAATTATATTTTGTGTGAAGGCCATGCTTCATTGTGACCCCACAATTTAAAGCATAAGCTTTAAAGAAGAAGTATCTGTTTCTTTAAAGTGCTTCTGCCAGCAGTCCCTTTCTTTTCTGTCCTGTAAGACACCAGACCTTTAATTGCTTTGTATGGTTCCTACTCCCATCACTCTCACTCGTATAAGAGTTTAAAGTGCTTTTCAGAAGATGCTGACCAAACATGCATGGGGAGATCTGGATGGATTAATGAACATACTTGGTTCAGAGTAGAGCTATTAGAAATAGGTTTAAAGGATGGAAGAGCAGACTGGATTTCCTTGAGAAATTACATATCCCCATAGGCTTGCAGATGAGTTTGGATGTGTCATTTAAAGTGAAAGAGATAAGAAAGAGGGGCTAACTCACCTACCTGTAGACATCTACTCAGCTGGTCACCCTAAGCTCCTTTGTTCAGTGGAATAAAACAGGCACTTCTCAGTCAGGACTGACCTGACATTTTCTGAGTAAGACTTTAAAATGGGATGAACTACAGCTGAGAAGAACTTACTGCTCTCTTTCTCAGCTGGAGAAGCCTCAAATGTAGATGTCTATACTGTAAGTGTGTAAAACTGGGGGAGATGAGTCCCAACCAGACAGTCCTTTCATCAGTCCAGTTTCATGCAGCTGTAGGATCAGTGTGAGAGTGAAACTGCTGCTGCTGCTGCCCTGAGGACTCACCTTCTTGTAGGCAATGGAATTTTGCCCAGTTTGTTGTCTGTGCAGAGGTTCCATAAGAGGTACCCATTGTCCTGCCTTTGGTCCTTAGCAGGAGTTCATTCTTCCAGTTCCCACTGTTTACCCAGTATCCAATGTACATCGGGGCCAAAGCTTCTCTAATTCATTCAAATGACTGGAGAATAGATTCAATTTTTTTGCTTGTTTCCTGTTTTACCCCAGTGGGCATGTGTTTATGTGGCATTCTGTGGACTTGGTATTACTGCTGCAAAATACTGTAAGTCATTTGCAGACATTTGTGAATACAAAATTTTCCCCACCATCTTCCCTTCAACCCATATAAGTTTGATGTTTTTAAGTTATCACAGCCAAATCTTATATTTACTCAAGACTCAAAATTAATGTGGGGGTTTTTATATGTGTCTGTGGTAGCTTGATCTTAAAATTTTGAGCAAGTTAAATAAGTATCTCATGCTTTAAAAAATATTCCAGAACAGTTTATCTGTGAATGTGGAAGAAAGGTGCTACCTCACTTTAGGCAAGACCTGGTCACATTCTGAAAAGGGCAATATAATTCAATTTCCTGAGGTAAAAGAAGACTAAATTAGAACAAGGATGGTCCTTTGGTCCAGTAGCCCCTAACAGCTCAGATATTTATGCTGACTCTTCTATTTGCAGTTATCCCAGATGTATACCAGAACTTTGAATTACTTCTGATATTAAACTTTCCTGTACCTTTTTTTTTATACACAAGACACTCATTATCTCCTGCACCTGATCTGTTGATTTCTACTACAAGAATTTCTCCACCTTCCATATACATTTCTCTTTCTGTTTTTTTCAAGGACTACATTTATGCTGTCATTTTGTAAACTTTCTGTAATGAAGCTGAATTATTTATCCGGAATTTCAGTCTTCTAAAGTCTGATGGGTCACATTTTCTCTGAAATCATCAGTGGAGTTGAACGGAACTGTTACTAATGACTGCACAGAGGGTTTTATCATTGGGGCTAATATGACTCAAAGTGTTAATTAAGACCTGAATCCTAAAAAGAGTAAGATGCCAAGAGCATCAGACATCCTCCAGTGATGCCATGAGGAAGGTGCCTGTGAATTACATCAACAGTGCCATTGTTCAGAGACTGGCACACCTCAGGCATGCCATGGTTTCCTCTGGGCACGAGACACAAACAATCTTTGGGCAAGGTTATAATAAAGCAAACATTAGTGATGACTTTTCTAATAATAAGTTGCCTTCCCTTGAGTCACAAGAGCACCTTTAAATGAGAAATATTTCTTGCATTCCAAATGATTTGTGTTTTCATGTAACTTTGTGCTAGAAAACTCTCTAGTGTGTGAGTTCCTATTTGATAGAAGCTTAAAACTGATGGTTGAAATAGGTACTTTGCTGAGGAAGGAGAAAAGAGAAAGCCCGTGTCTGAACTCACAGGGCTTTCCTAGATTACTATTACTAGGAAATGTTAGACATAGAAGAAAAAGTTAGGATGAAAAGAAAATGGAAAATTTTCTAGTAAAGGGCAGTGGAAGAAGAGAGTAGTGTGAGTAAGGAGGAGACAGGCAACAGCCTTCTAGTGAAGGGTCAAAGACTGTGTTGCAGCAGAGCCTGTTGTTCAAATAGAGAACATCTCTTTTATAGCCTGCTGTTTGCTAGCGTGTATTTGCCTGGCCTACCCCTACTGGACACCCCCTATTTCACTATCATGGAATTCCCATGTGCATATGGTCCTGCAAGGAGCAAGGAGTTGGAGTCGAGGATCCCTGTGCGTCCCTTCAGACAAGATATTCTATGATTCTACAGTTTCGTGGTGCTATGGACAAGTGAATACTCTGTCTCTGTGTCTCTCCCTAACACCAGGGGTGCAGACGAGCTGTGCTACCACTGCAGTCTGCACCCCCAGCTGTCTCCTGGCAGAGGGGTGGAGGTTTCATTGAAAATGTATCCTGCAATAACTACTGGCAAAACTCAAAAAGCTTTTCCAAGGATACCAACAAATAGAACGCGTGGCCCATTGGGCTGTCTGTCACCTGAATTTTTCATTTTTGCTAGACGTAGCCTCTGTTTTACCATTCCTACCCCATTTATGAGTGCAATAGATATCTGGGGCTATGTAGATCATGCTAATAGATCATGATCTTTTCATTCAGATGAAAAATTTGGAAGATGCTAATGCTTATTTGATGAGTATCATTAGAAATACTAAATAGAGTACCTGACGAACTATATTTATAAAATATGGTTTGAGGAGTTACAAGTATTTTCTCATTGCCTTTATAAAATTAAACCCTTTTAAAGTCATTAATATACAAGATTGACTGATAATACTTTCTTCTTATAGCTCATGTAAAATACTCTGGTAATCTTAAGATTTGCAAAAATCCTGGTTTTTTTGTCATACTTTAAAATTATAAAGGTGTGTTTTAAATAGTCAGTGCTTTGCCAAAAAACTGTTCTGGGGTTTTGCTTTTTGTTTATGTGTTGTGTCATGAGGGGGATGAAGTATAATTTTGTTTATATAACATATTCAACATATAAAAAGTAATATTTGGTCCTGTGCTGCACACCAGATTTAAACAGCAGCTTCACTCCTGTGCAGAGCGAAGTTGGAAGCTGTGCAGCCCTTGGCCTTCCTCTTCCCATTGCTCAGTACATGGCAGGGAGCATCCTGAACCTTCTACAGCAGGCAAATCTGAAGGTTTACCACATACCTTTTTTGCTCATGTATTTGAATTGCACATAGCAAGCAATTTGTATCTCTTAGGTAGACGAATATTAAAGAAAGAAAATTAAGCATAAAGGATACCTAGTAACAGTATTTGCAAGCCCAGACTGCAGAAATTTTAGGGAAAAGGATCAAAACATCCTATTTCTTGCTTATTTAAGATCCTTTTCTGCATTCTGAAATCATTTAATGTTAGGCTGTTTGTATAATAGTTTGAGATTAATCCTATTATCCTCCTATGCAAAATTAGAATATATGCATATTCCCCTGCAAGTCTTTTCCACAATTAAAGTACCTCTTTCTGGAAAGCTTCAGTGTCAAGATCTTATTGCTGTACACTCACAGTGCATTTACTAGTACCCCTTTCCTCCATTACTGCCCACACTGTAAGGCAGCACCATAACCATTTGTGTAAAGCAAACACTTAAGCTCCACTAAAACACATTTCACTGAAGAATGAGGGACAGTCATATTTTCACTGCCAAATTCCTGCCCATGATTTATTTGTTTTGCTTTGGGGCCATTTGTGTGTGCTTTTAACTATGTTAAAAGTGTTAAGGTCGTTCAAGGGAAGGCACTAGTCAGTACCCTTGGCTTCCTGAGCTGTGTGTAGATAAAGATGAATTACATGCACATTTGCACTTTATTGTCTAGATTTCTTCAGACATCTCAACCAGAGGCATAATATCCTCATTCTAGCCTCCTTGCCTTGATTTCTTAAGAAAACTGAGGAAGCTGAGTTTCCATGGAAACTGAGGCACAGATTGTGTGCTAGGAGACAGGTTCCCTCTACGTGCTGTTGGGAAATGTCCAAGGTGCACAACTGTGCCTCTGAATGAGGAGCTCAGAATGTTTATCTGCTGGTTTAGATGCAATTTCAACACAGCTGTGCAAGTGTGTCCAGATCTCTCAGTGTTTTCCTGCCCGCCTGAAATAAGGCTTCAGTGTCTCACAATAAAACTGGGAAGCTTAAATAAACATGTGTTATAACATATTTTGAGATTCCCAGGCAGAGATCCTGTGCACTTTAAAAAGGGTTGGGAATTTTTTTGTAGCCTGAAAGACCTATAAAACTAAAATAAATTTTGTAGGTGTGCTTGATACTACTGTTTTTTGAAAGGTATCCTCACTCTAGCTGGAGTTTTGTTTTGATAACTAAAACTAACCAAACATCCTCAAAACCACTCTGGGACACCTACCTTCTGGTCTGCTAATCCTCAATTGTGTATAGTAACAAGATAGCTTTGCATTCTTTAAAAATACTCTATAGATAAATTTGAGCTGTCCACCCATTTAGCGGAACTTTGACTGGACATCATCTCTTGCCTTTGGGCTCTGTTACAACTCAGTCACCAGTATGCTGAGCTCCACTAGGAATTCCAAGAGGCCTAAATAGTCACATCTCATAGCTGAGTCCATCATTCCTGCATGGTAATCTAAAGTTTAGAGCCAATCACTCTGTGATGCGGTGGGCCAGGTCTCCTAAACTGAAAATATCTGTGAATACCTGTGGGTACATATTGGATATGGACACACTTTTACAGGTGTGTTGAAATTGTTTCCAAACTATATTCCACTATCCCTTCAATTCCAAATGGTAAATCAAATTACTTCTATTCTCAGCCTGTGAGGAGTAAAGTCCTTGCCTGAAAATAAGATCATTCTCAGTGGTATAGTTTGGATTCTCTTAAAGCTGAGGGCAATCTGCGCTTCTGACTTCCCTCATTACTTTGCCAACAATGACCCAGTAAATGCTGTGATTTTGTCATTAGGAGATCCTGACGAGCTGGGTCTTGAGCTGATGGAGGAATCCGGTGTTTCCTGCTTATTATTACACCCGGGGGTGATATCCCATGGAACCCACAGAGAAAAGGGAGAGTTTTACCCTTGAGTTGTGGTCATGTCAGAGGTTAATCAAGATAAAATGTCTTTGCCTTCCTCTCTTTCCCGGATGATTTTAAGAATGTAAGCCTTGTTGAGAACTGATTTGAGAACTGATTTCACTACAAAAAGAAGCATCACCTATGTCTTGGTAGATATGCTGCTATTCAACTTTTTATTTTCAGGTGTTTCTGTTCCTTTGACTCTGCCAGACAATTTTATTGGAAAGGGCTCAAGTTGGAGAAATTCAGAGAAGGAAAATAGCTTGAACTGTGGTTAGTCTCCCAGGAAACAACACTTTCCCTCATTTTGTTAGTATTTTTTTGTTAGTTCTGTGAAAAGCTGAACATCATAAGGAAGCTGGCAAAGGACTGTGTGTGCTGGGTTGTTTGACAAAATAATTTCAGGTATGACTTCTAAGAAAAGGAAGTCTACAAAGATGGAAAAGAACAAATTAACTGGAATAAATTACTAGTCAAACAAATGAACAAAGTTTTATATGTGCATTTTTTTGTGTCATGTACACATGTTTTATGTTATTTTTAACTCTAACATGTTAATTTTCTCCTTGAAATTCTTTGTCCGTACCTGTTTCTTCTCTTTAATATTTCAAAATATTTGTTTTATAAACTTTTAATTTCAAGCTGGGGGAGGCTTTTTAGCTACAGGAAAAGATTACAAAAAGTATGTACCAGAATCAAGCAAATAAAGCAAATGGCTTTAATTGCAATGATCCTCCCAGAAAAATGCTTACACTTTGGAAAAATACAACTAAAATCCACTTTTCTCTGTATAAGGACTGTAAGATCATGCATGCATGCTGTATGTTTTTACATGACAATATGTCTTGGTTCTTTAACTCTGTTACATATTTGGTAGAATTTTAGTGTTAGGACTCCAGGTCTATTCACATTTACTTTTTATATCTCCATCAATTCCTTACATACTAAGTAACTCACCGAGGTGGAAAATTTTTAAAATTTGATTTCTGGATGTTTCCTGTGAGTATTTATAATAGACATTGTCATCTCCTTCTTGCGGCATTAGATTTAGATTTCAGTCCATGGCTAGAGTTGGTCTAAATAGCTTCTTCAGATATGGCAGGAACTTTGCCGCTGAGTTTAAGACTGATGTTTCACTATTTTTGAAACTGACCTCACAGGAAATTCGCACATTAGCAGAAAAAGTTTTTGATATGCTCTTTTAGACTACAGTGCTGAGTCTCTTAGCCTGTAGGAACATTGTTTAAATCTCCAGATGTAAATGTAGCCTATTTTGAAAGTCAGCTGGAGTTGCTGAAGCAAATGTGTTTTGGAATGACAGCTAGTGAGATGCAACACTTGTGAAGTCAAACATTTGTCAACTTGTCCACATGTCAGATGTTTGAATTTGTTTTTACTTGTCTTGCCTAGAGTCTTATTTTATTAACCGAACTCCAGGTTGTGTGGATGCAGCATTATGCCTCAGAGGAGAGATTCACATAACTCATGTACCTTGCAAGGCATCATAAAATTCTGGAAAAATAAATCAGAGGGCTTGCAGTGCAAGTTCTTATGAATATTGCCTGTTCCCATGCTTTTCTCTCCACGGTTGACTTGATTTGCCTTCTGCAGATTCTGTATTCTTGTTGACAGATAAAGAGGGGGTCATCCCTCCAACTTCCCATGTCCTCATAGATAGCCACAGCCATCATTTTGATTTTTGTAGCCCTGAACTGTACATAGTGCTGCAATGGCATCAAGTCTGCAAGCTTAGAGAGACACCTGCTGAATCTCCATCCTGCCAGCACAGTGCATTGCGCTTGGAGCTTTAACTGTGGCTGAGACAAAGAAACCTAAAAAGAGCTTGTGGCAGATAATATTATTTGATGATCAGCTTCACAATTTGACATTTCTTTCTTCTTGCACAGTAAGTTGTCACTGTTAGTTTAGTTTTGTTGCGTTCACATTTCACATGGAGCAAAATAAGGAGCACTGATAACTGCAGCAGTTCTTTCCCACTTAGATCCCTTTATATATTCATTTGAGCAAATTCACTTACAAAGTAAATGGCCATGGTTCATTTTGCAGAAGTTTTGTCACAGATTTTATTTTTACTCCCTGTGAGAGATTCTTCATGGGTTTGTTGCAAGCAAGTTTCTTTGTCTAGGTTTATGGATACTGAAATTTCATTTTTGAAAGACGTTCTGCAGGCACATGGCCTCATTAAAACCAGCATCACCCCAAGGTGGGGGTTTGACTTAGCAGTTGTGAAAAGTGAAATACTGCTCAAATAAGGCTTGGTTTCTTTTGGTTTTAAAGCTGCTTTTTCAGCTCTGGAAGCTCAGTATTTAAAATAATGCAATGCAGCCCAAACCTCTGTAGTTTTTTTTCTTGGATTAGGTCCAGTTTTTGTCTCAAGGGCTTTGCTAGCCTTCTTACCCTCAGGCAGCTTCTTCTCCTGAAGTTATTTTTGTTTTCCTTGTATAGCTTCTGCCTGATAGGCGAAGAGAAGTATTTTCTTCCTTATTTCTTGGTCTGATGACTTCCATTCAAATCATGCCCAAAAAACACATTGTTCCCTTTTTTTATGTATGTGTGTGTAAAACTGTTTGTGTCTGTGTCTAGTTAAAAATTTTTACAGACTGATTTTCCATGGTAAACCACATTTTTCAAATAATAATATTTCAAAGCAGTAGTTTAATTTGCAAGTGTTGGCTTCCATACCCTTGTTCTGTCTAGTCAACCCTCTCAAGACTCCTTACGTTTTCTTCAGTCACTACACTTAAGTTTTCAACCGCAATAAAACGGAATTAAAAATTTAAAATCCTCTGTGAAATGAATATTCCACTTATTTGCTGAAAGTTCTGTTAAACATTATGGAGAAGAACAAAGTGTAAGTGTTGTTTTCAGAGATGCAAACTTGCACACACACATTATACATAACTGTGGTAAAATAGCTGTGTAAGTTACACAACTCCCAACCTGCATTCTGCCTTTGTGAGGCCTTTATTTTCCCCAAGACTGGGCTAAATTTGGGCCTTTTTGTCTTCTGTTGTCTTTCAGAATCTTTGCTTTAAGAGCATTGATACCTGACTGTATGCATGACTCCAGTATTTGTCTCAGTGGAATTCTTTGTACCCTTTTCTTGTCTTTTTCCACATTCTCCAGATTAAAAACTCCGATTAGGTTGTGTTGCTACAGCATCACGCTAACTCATGTTGAATTGTTCACCCCATTCGACTCCAAATACTTTGCAATGTTCCTGTGTCTGAGTCAGTGTTTTTTAATTACGCTGTGAAATCTGTATATTCTTAGGTTAGAGAGTTTTAGTAAATTCTCAAAATGTTTGAACTGTAATTCAGTTCAGTTTTCACTTCAGAGGGCAGAATTAAAGCACAAATGCAGAATTAAAGCTATATTGTTTAAAATGGAGCCCTTCCTAATGGTTACATACAGGTCTTCTGGGTCTCCAGGCTTACCATTTCACTGCTCTTTGCCCCCGGCAGCGTTCACTTTGATAATCAATGTGTAATGTTGGAAGCAGATCTTTTGGGACAAGGCAGAGATTTTATCAGGGAACAGCAGAAAAAGGTATTGGACATGCCCTCTGTTTTTCCCATGTTCATCTTCCTTGTTGCTCCTTTTCTGTCCTTCCATGCTAATAGGTGTGTGGCAGCGAGAAGTTACAGATTTATCAAGGCTCAGTTCTGCACTGAATGTGGTGGTCTGTGTATGACAGAATTAACAAAATTATTTTTTAAAATAGAACAATTGTTGTTTCCTTCTAGCTGAAGCTGCAAGTTACATTTATCACCAGTTTCAAGGTCCCCAAAGACTTTTTTTTCCAAAAATAATTAGGCCTCATTTTTTTTGCGGAAGGTGAGGCGAGGGAAGGTGAGGAGAGGATATTCTTTGCCAGGTCTAAGATCAGAAGATCATGATAAAATGCTCAGATGTTTTCCCCTGCCTTTTTCTTGGTCAGATTTTCAGTGGGACTGAGCTGAGTGCAATAATTGTTACCGTGGCACCAGAGTAAGATTAAATTTAGAAATGCCAGTTTTGACTGATGAGGTATGTAAAAGCATCAGACTTTCAACTTCAGTAGAACTCTTGCTGCAATAAAAAGACCCATTGAATTGCATAATGGATATCAAAATCTGTCTTTTGCACAAGCAAAAGATAAATCCACACTTTTGGGTTGGTTGCTGGTCATATAATTTAATAAATTAGCATTCAAGAATGAGTAGTTGAACATTACATTCTTTCAAAGAGGCTTCCTAATTTTTTTCTTTCCTTTCTGTAAAGGGTTGTGTTTTCTGAGTGTTATGGTACCTATCTACAGCATGGCCATAATGCTTATTCTATAGCTGCAGTATCCTTAAATGCACTGTTAGGTCTGGCTAACAGTATGTGTTCAGTAGTGTAGCCAAATTCCTAGAATAGTTCAGTTTTTCTCCCAAGCATTTTGGTAGCACACTGTGCCAGTATTGCAGGTGTGCAGTTAATTAGACCTCTCAGGAAAGAATGCAGGTAAATCTGGGGCTCTTCCAAGTAAGCTTTAAACAGATCAGCTGTTCCCAATCCTTGGACACAGCTTGCTGCAGTCAGTTAAGGAGAAATACTGAACTTCATGGAAGTATGAAGCAGTTCCAGGGAGTGTGTTCACCTGGCATCTTTCTTTCATGTTTCTCTTCCTTATCAGTTTAAGGTGTCTACCTGTCACCTTTTTCACACCTATTGGGCTTTGTAGTGAAATTTCCATGTTAAAACTTTCCTTAAGAGAGCTCCTGTCAGCTTTCTTTGCAACATTGACTTTTGATGTACTTGTTAGTACAAAAGGCAAAATTCCACAGGAACCCAGCAAGTTCTTTGTACCAGAAACCTCAGAGGCTAAACTTAGAAAGGAGAATATGCTGAAGGAAAGCATAAACTGTTTTTTGCTATTTTCTCAAACTCTTAATTTTTGTGATCCAATTGTGAATTTGCTGATAAACAAATGTTCACCTTCAAAAAGCTTTATTAATCAGTAGAGGCTGAGATACTCCACATGTGTTTTATGTTAATCCTTTTGTTGGATTAAAAGATTCCTTTAGATGGAGAAGCTTCAAGAAACAAGGTGATGACACATTTTATGATGTGTCAACGTGATGAAGATATGGTTTCTTCAAAGTCCAAGGAACAATTTTAACCCCCTTTTATGAAGATGCTTAACAGATACAAATTGATGCTTTTCAACTAGATTCCCAAAGGGATCAGATTTATTATATATTTGGATTTTATTTATGAATTTACATGGAGGTGGAAGGGGTGCTCAGTGGCCTCTCCATGAATGTGTTTAGTTGTCTCTCCCTACTGCTCAGGGGAACAGGAGCCTTTGCATGAGCTCCAAAGACTGAAAAGTCTCCCATGTTTGCTTGACTTTAACACAGCTGACTGTGCTCGTGGAGTCACCTAGGTCCAAATTCCCACCCCTGGCATTTGGACACATGAGGAGCACAGCTGAAGGACAGATATATATGTGCTAAGCACAAGATGTCTTACATAGATGAAACTGAAATCCTCTGCCTGGAGCATTGCATTTGGGTCAGTGGTGCAAGATGACGCTTTTAATTTCTTAAGGATCAGAGACTGAAATCTTCTACTTAGGATTGGTAGCTACAGAGATCTTGTGTGTTTGTTGTTGTTGTTTCGCTTTGAGGGTTTTTTTAGTAGTTTTTCGGTTTTTTAGTAGTTTTTCTTTTTTATATGTTTGAGAGAAGATTCCATAACTCAAATCTCTGTCTAAGAAATCAGGGAACTGAGATGAAATTTATCTTCAGTCTAAGATAATTTATGTTTGTTCCTACTTCCTAAAAGACTTCTCTGATGACTTAATTACAAGCTACATGGAATGAAAATTCCCAGCTTGTCCTTGGTTATTCCTTCATCCTGCCAGTGCTGAGCCAGTGTGAGGAATGGAGGATTCACAGAACTAGGAGACAGGGTAGCACAAGGAAGGCTTGGATCTTAACTTTTATAGCACTCAGTTAGATGAGAGTGAAATATTTTCCCACTGGTCTTGTACTGTTTCAAACATCATCACCATCTTCTTTATGTTGCAAGACACTGCAGGAAGTGTGGCAGTGGGTCAGGAGGCGGGTGAGGCTTGCGTTTCTTAACATTTTGTTAACAAACCTGAGCACTGCACATGGGTATTTGGAGCATAAGGAACCGCTCTTGCACTTCTGCTGGTGCCCAAAAGTCAGGCATAGTTACCTTGGGAAGCCCCTGGTCAGATTCTTTGAACCTTTGATGTTATGTTTTCCCCAAGTAATGTTTTTTTTAGGCTACCTTCTCTTAGTCTTGTTCTGGTCTCTTAATTTCTATTTTTAAAAAAATATTATTTTATTCTTTCCCTTTATAAAGTATGTCTCTTATACCTTCCACACTGTATTTACAAAATTGTGCTAGTATTTTGCAAAGACAAAGCCAGTCAGTTTCTTATTTGAAGTTGGTGGATATGATCTATGTCAAACAAAACCACCCTCAGTAGAAGGTGCAAAGCACTAGTTCTCAAGGGAGGGGAAATGAATCCCCAAGTATGTTCCAAAGGTTTGCATTAGATTGTGACTGTCAAAGAAATTAACTTTTATTTCATATTAATTTCTTGAATTGTTTAAAAATCAATATTGATTTGGAAGTGGTCTCACAAACAAAAATCATTTAGAATCCACCGCTGTTAGGTGATTACAGAATATAACACAAAACAAAGTGTGGTGGTATGTGGTTTAGCTATGAGAAAATACAAATTTTGTAAATTTGTATAATAGTTCTCGTATGGCCTGTGTGTTGCATAAAAAACCAGTTTGAATTTCTAGTGGGGGTTTGGGTGTTCTTTTTTATTTTCCTTTTTCTCTTTTTCTTTTTCTTTTTCTTTTTCTTTTTCTTTTTCTTTTTCTTTTTCTTTTTCTTTTTCTTTTTTTCTTTTTCTTTTTCTTTTCTCTTGCTGGTGTCCATTTCATTCCTTACAAGCTGAAAGAAATACATTGTCTGAGGTTTTATCACCTTGCCTGTGTTTAGTTAACAGTGACATGATTAACCTATTTCAAGCCTTTCTTTTTTAATAACAAGTGAAGTTCTGCCACTGTTTAGGTTCAGCATACCCTGAGACAAATACTGCTCTTTTAAAGAATTGTTTGGGGATTTAATTTATTTTCAATTCACTATTTCTTGTTAAAACTTCAATCACCCTCGACTTGATTGTAATTAAAACTGCCCCTAGGCAATAAATTTTGTTCTCTGCAAATATGACAGGTATAATTATGGAAAATCTAATTGTTCATATATTGCTCCTTTTCATGTGGTGTTAAATGATGAAGTAATTAGATTCTTTTTCCCCTTTGAATATTAGAACATAAAAGAACAACAGAATTCATACTTTTCCTTGAGTCTGGGTCCACAATGCATACTTCTGATTTTGTGAATTCTGAAATTATCTTCGGACCAAAGATAGGAAGTGCTTGATTCATGTCCTCTTGAATTAGTACAGGGAAAATGTTTCTGTGTAGAGGTGAGCTTCCAAGAGCAGTGTGAAGAAGCGTGAGGGCTCCTGGGTTTGGTCCTGGAGTTTGGTGGGTCCTGTGGGGATGGGACAGTGGTGTTTCCCTCTGGATTCTTCCATTAAAGTCTGCATTACATCCAGCTCTGACATTTGTAAGGAAAGAATATATATTAACATTTAGTTAACAAACCTGAAATTCATCCGTGGTTATGTTTCAAGGGTATTTCTTTCTTTTTGTGCTGCAACCTGTTGCAGATGTCAGCAGGTTGCACTTAATTACGAAGGGGATTTTTTCCCCTGCTAGGAAGCTAGCAGGGAACACTTGCCAAACCTGAAAAGGTCATGAAGATCCTTTGGGTCTTGCCCTCTTGTACAGAAGCCCCTTACATAATCCTTCAGCTTCAATTGCTGCTTGCACGCTGGCAATGGCCGTGTTCCCGCTCCTCTGCTCGTTGTGCCGTCCCCAAGTTGGTTTGGGTTGCAGCAGCAGTGACTCACCAATGCTCAGTGCAGTGGAAAGCCCTGAACAGACCGGCTCTGCTGCTAAATTCGGTGGCTATTCCCCGAGTACCTTGGCTGAGTCAGACCGGGGAGCAGTGATTTTGTTTGTGCTGGATGTGTTTGGGCGGGTGGTGCAGGAGTAGGTGGCTGTAACGCTCTCATTGCTGAGCAGGCAGTGAGCAATCCCCCTTGACGTTTGTTGTGCCGCCTTTTTTTTTTTTTTCTCCCTCCTCCCCCCCCCTTTTTTTTTCGGTAAAGGTTTACATATATTCTGGAGTTGTCAGGATGTATTTCTGTTTTACCAGGTCTTTAAAAAAATTAATGTGAATGAGCAGAAAATGCTAGAGGAGCATGTTTACCTGTTCCCAAGGTGATAAAAGCAGATTGAGTTGAAATCCTAGGGGTGAGTATTTTCAGGTCGATTTCAAATAGAATCAGCCTTTAGCAACACAAAATATACTGAAGTGTGTAAACCATGTGCTCCCACCAGGCATTTCCTCAGCATTTCCAATCCCTCTTCTCTCCCACAGCATTAATGATATGCCAGACTTCCCACCGGGTCAGCAGAGCTGTCCTTCCTGTCTGGCCCCCCAACCATCCTTCCTCCCCCTTCCCTCCCCAAAGCCCGCATGCACCTTCAGGATATTCCTTTCATAACCAGTGGAGGGGAGCAGAAGTCAAAGGACTAGTGCATGGCAGTTTGCAATTCTAGGACCAGAATTTCATCTCATGACACATTTCATGGGCTTCACTTCCATGTAAAAAGATGGCATCATATGTACATACATGTACCATAATACTAGGTATAAATATGTGCATATAATGAAAATAAAATAACTTCAAATTTAAGGTTGTGATCTGAAAAAGTTTCATTAAGAATTTATTACTATGTTTTTCTCCCAAAGTAGAAATCTAAATTGTGTAATTTTAGCCTCAGTTATTGTTTTCTGTATCTTCTGTTTTTCCTGTGTATTTTCACTGTACTCTGTATATTACAACCTCAACTCTTCATTTTCAATATGCATCTTATTTTAGGCTTTCATTTTCTAAATTCAGTGGTTACTACAGCCAGCCTTTTAATTTACTAAGAATATAGTAAAGAGGTGACTACATAGGATGAAAATGAGGAAAAATTAATGTTAAGATGTACAAACTGTGGTGTAGCATAACTGTAACCATGTACCCTTGTAGCTGGGAGGATGGAGCACAGGTAATACTATAAGGTGCTTTAGCTTTTTGATTTCATGGTTTTACCTTTTAAAGAAGCCCATTTTTCTTTTAAATGTTCTAATATTTCATAAAGGACCTTTCTGTATTTGCAATAGATTAACATAAGAACATATTTGCATAGGTAATGATTGCTGTATTGTAGGCAAAGGTTATTGCTGCAGGGTATGTTCCTGATTTTGTTCTGAGTAAACTATGGATTTAGTGTTAAACATGTAATAGTATTACTGACATTATTTTCCTTGAATCAAAGTCTATGATATGACTTGGAATTAAAAAAAAATATATTGTAACAGTGAATTTAATAATAAGCGTAATGGAAGCACAAAATACAATTCAGTTCATGTGGTGCAAGGAAAATGTCCCTCATCTGGTTTATTCTAGACTTAGAGCTTCTATTAGTTCCTCACTGAAATCTTCTGTTAAATGGGCATAATATTTCTAAACGTGTATGTCTGCACACGATTTGCGTATTTCCTGCTTGGGATTACTTTATGCTTATTCACCTAGTTTACTTGCTATTATAAAAATTATTTTAAGCTTTTGCAAAATCTCTTCATGTAAGAGACCCCTTGGGTCTTAGTGTTAAGAGTTTGGTATTTTTCAGCTTGGTGATCTTGAAAGCAGGTGGGAATGTTTTGTTTCTTAATATTGGTCCTATTCAGAATTGCCTTCCTTATTAGTATAAAATTTCACTCTCAGGATAAGGGAGGAGTGTGGCTATGACATATGTCCTTGATGCAGTCAGGCTTTCTACAGCGATATTAAAGGAGTTTATATGGAATGGAACTAGTGCTGCTGTAGTGTTGTCAGATTGTCTGGGTCTAAACTGAGCAGAATTTTTATACATTTCACAGAATCACAGAATGGGCTGAGTTGGAAGGGACCCACAAGGATCATGGAGTCCAGCTCCCAGCCCTGCACAGGACTATCCCCAAGAGTCCCACCATATGCCTTAGAGTATTCAAAGGCTTATTGAACTCTACCAGGCTCAGTGCTGTGACACCCTCACATTCCTTAGAGCAGGTTTGAGCTTTGGAAGCTCGCAAAAGTTGCTATAAAAAAGCTCATGAGCTTTGTGTTCCTCCTAGTTTCACCATAACACAATACTGTGCTTGTTTTTTACTGGTCAGTGGGCTTTTTTTTCTGGTCTCAGTATTTAGTAATACTGTGCATAGTTTCATGAATTATTAGTAAAATCCATGGTAATACTGTTTAATTGAAATACTTCTGTTAAGACATCTTCATTGTGGTCTCGGCTGCAACTACATCTGCATCAACTATTGGCCATGGATTAGAATTTCCAGGAAGGACACAAAGGTGGCAGAGATGTGGGAACCAGATGTACTTTTGCAGAATGCTTGACTACATGCTCTGATTTATTATTTAGCTGTGAGCTATGTTCCATTCAGCAGGGGAGTTTTTCTTCCCTCAGTTCCATTGAGATCTGTGTGTCAGGTTACTCTTGTGCAGTGACTTGGACATTGTTCCTGCTCGTATGCTGCTGCTCCTTCAACAGAATGTATTTTCAGTGGCCTCAATGCCTAGAAAAGACTGTTTTCCATTTGTTTCTATGCTTTCTGATACCTAGCATGTTCACACAAACATTAAACTGCTGATATTTCTTTACTGACAACCACTGGGCAGCTTGAAAGCTACAGAATTCCATTCTGTTGCATGGAATTAGATTAACAACAGTAAATAACTGTATAATTAGAAGCTCTTTTACCCATGTCAGGCTCACCTTCTGTCCTTTCAAATTGCATCTAGTCTCAGGAAAGTTTTCTGGTACATTTTTGATGTATTTCAGTAAGGGTCAGGCAGGTGAGTGGACAAGGTAATAGATGTTGATAGAAGCAAGTTTCCATTTGTTTCCTCTAGGCAGAGTGTTGGCATGGAGCAGTGATATATATTGACGTATATTAGAGGGATTTCTTCATCTGTGCAAGTCTCCTATGTTATGAATTAAAACATTTAATAGTAATCTTGTTAACTTTGCAATGCACTTAATGCAAGGGAAAATGCTAGTTAAAATGATATACATGGAAATGCAAAGTTTAAGAAGTATTGAGGTTAAACTTTACTGGATCTGCAGTGAGAATCATGACAACATCTACGTAAAAATCTGGCTCTGATGTTTTCCCAAGACATTTTTTTATCTGCAGTTGTAATGGTTGCGATAAAAACTGAGCACTACAGTAAAAGAAATTGGAAAACTGTAGTGATCCACAAATAAATTGCATTGGCAAGGGCTTGGCACCTGCTTAGAAACTGTCTGTAGCTGCATTCTCAGCCCCATGAGCAGTTTTGCGAGGAAGCATTTCACAGCAGCCCACAGCATATTGAAGGTAGGGGACTCAGATAACCTGACAGAGAGGAAGATTACAGATACTTCTCAATTTCTCACATTTTTCAAAATGAATCCTGATATGCCACCTGTGTCAGTACTTGTGCTCCTGCTGAACCATTGCCACGCTGTGGAGTCCAAGTGTGATGCATCTATTGCCTCTGCAATACATTTTAGAGCAGCATGCAAGAAAATATAAATCCCTGACACAGGACATGCCAGTAACAGGTTAATTTTTTATAGCACTGCCCATAAGCTGCCCTTGAGGTCACTATGTTTTTACTATCTCTTAAGTGCTAAATACAAAATGATAAAAAAGCATGTTGGATGATTCATTTTGTTTCATTAAGCTTCATAGGAGAAAGTTGTGTAGTCTAAGCTAGGAGTCTAAGCTAGGCTTCCCCTGTACCTATTTGAAAATAGGCTCTGCCACAATGAAGTGGAGGATACACTTCACTCTCTTTCAGTCCCTTTAGTGCTATTTCCTCTTTTTCAGCAGAGGAAAACCTATGATCCTTTTAAATTTCTTCACAGCTTGGCTCCTTCTTGCTCATCTACCTTGTGAATTATATTTTTTAGTGCCAGCTGTGACCTGCAACCCTTTTGCACCCCTTGCAAACCCTTACTCTCTTTGAAAAGTGCAAGCTCATATGTTCAAGTATAAATACAAATTCTTTCATTTATTTGACATATTTTGCAAATTGTCAAACATCTGCAACCCAGCATTAGTTTTCATTTGCATCTTGATACGTAGTGGGCATCATTTACATCTGTATAACTTCTTGTGCTCAGTAGGTTTTTTGGAATTATATTTTCCCCTATCAACTGAGAATCAAAGCTGTAGAGCCCTTCCCATCAGAGATCAACCCTGTCACTGGCAGAACCAAGGGAAGCATTCTCTCATGTCCTTCCCTGTTGACTGATAAAGATGGTGCCAATTACAACAGATCAGGTTTTCATCTGTTATTGCCTTAACTTGAATGTGCTTCTTATGTGTAGGTCTGGCTCAAGGCACATTTATGCCAACATCTTTGGACTTCTTTGGAGGTTTTTTTGGTATGTATTTATATGAAATCAGCCATTTGATATGAACTTAGAAGACTGAAAAAGTTAACTCAGATATCTTCTTTCAAGCTGCCAAAATAATACAATATGTTATGGGATGGTTTGGGTTGGAAGGGACCTTAAAGATCATCTAGTTCCAAACCTCTTGCCATGGGCAGGGACACCTTCCACTAGATGAGGTAATATGGATTTTATTTGGCCATCCCCTACACATTGTTTTCAGGAGGTTTTCATGGAAGAGAGTTCACCTGCAGAGGCTAAAAAGAAGGGCCAAAAGCCGTTTATCATGATTAAATAGTCACATATGCAAGAATTTACAGAATGGGATTTTTACAGCACTGAAGGCAGTTAGACCCTGAATATTCTCCTTTTCAGTTGGAGGATGGCATCCAAGCTCTTCTAACATTCGTGTTTATATCACCAGATGTTAATCTTCACAATCACAAATCTTGGAAATCCGACCCAAGTTACTTCCCAGGAAGAAGCTGTGGTCACAAACAGGGAAAGCGTATTCCCATTTCGAAAATAGTAACGGCTCGCAGCAATTTGCAGTTGCATGTTAATTAAGTGCATGGAGCCATTGGATGTACTGTAATCCACTGGTACTACCTGGGCCATGTGTTGCCATTTGAGAGGCAGGGTTACCTCCTGACTAGGATTTTGGGTTTCAGTCCTCCTGAAGCATGCAATCCACCATGTGGATGGTGCGGGGAAACATTTTGAACAGATGTTCTGGTCTGAAAAGGCAGCACACGCATACAGAAACACAAACAAGGAGTGTCCAGCAGGGATTCAGCTATTTGAACTGGAATGGATGAAAACATCCATGGGGCAAAACACAGTAAGTGCTGCTTCATATTGAATGAAAAATAAAAAAAAGAAATGTTGTCTGGATCTGCCTGCTTTGTAGGAACGTAGCTAATAGCAAATTAGGCTCTTTAAATGTACCATGGACAATCTAGCTGTGTCAGGGACGCAGGAATCAGAGCAGGCTGCACAGCCATTCACTAATTGATGTGCACGTCAGACCCTGGGGACTTGCTCTTGAGGCCACATTCTGGAAGCTCAAAGACGTATCCATGCCTGCTGTGGGTGTCCTCAGATAGGGGTGATATTTTAGTGAAAAAGACAAAAGACAGTGTGTAAAGGACAGGTTTAGTAAGTAGCAAATGAGTTGTAAATTAGTTAACATTTTGATGTTTTTGCCATTCTCCCTCCCAGTTAGCCAGGCTGTCACTGCTGTCTCCCTGTGCTGTGGCACCTGTAGGTTGGTCAGATTGCCTCAAATTAGCCTAAGAGACATCGTGCCATCCTTGTGTGGAGGGAGGGGAGCTAGGATGGATCTCTATGTTCAAACCCAGAGCACAGCAAGTATTTCTAGCTGGTTTTCCCCTTGTTTTTCTCTCTGATTTTCTTTCTTTTTCTCCTCTGTTTTGGAGGGTTTTTTTTGATTTTTTTTTCTACTCTGGTGGCTCTGATAACACTCAAATGGATATTATCCGGCCTGAGGACTGTATTTCTGTCCTACACCATTTGTATTTTTCAGATTGCTCAAAATAACTTTATGGAGTGGATATGGGGAGAATTAGCTAATATTGTCATTTGGATGTTTCCCTTTATTTTAGGGAATAGAAAGGAGAAATGGCATGTTCCCCTAAATGTGCTCATGGATTATATTTTTGTGTGTGTGTGTCTAGTATGAGCTTATAAAATGAGGTATTGTTGGGGAGGAACAATATTTTTCACTCCTGTAAATGATTTCTGTGGTTTCTGAAAGTCCCTAATAACACAAGATGCTAATTGATAAAAAAAATAAAGTTGTTATCACTGCAGCAATTCATGCTCACTTTTGGCAGTCTTATATAAAAGTGAAAACCTTGAATGTTGTTTAATTGAAACAAAGATCTGGGTTCTGGGAATAAAACAGACCTTTACAACAACACCAGAGACCTTCAGGTAATTTGTTTACCTTCTGTTCACAGAAGTCAAGGAGCAGCATTATCATTAAAAGGATGAAGTGCATTCAGACAACTGAAACAACAGTAAGATGCTAATTAAAGAAATTACAGAAAAGTATCATGCTGTGTTCTTTTGTTCTATAGAGGAATTCAACCTGTAGTCTTTTCTTTTTCAAAAGTAAAAGTCACGAAAGAAATTTATTTTATTAACATTGGAGTTAAGTAAATAGAGAATCCTGTGGCAGAATGGCAGAACACCTGACTCTTACACAACAGTGGTTTTATATATCAATCTCAAATTAAATATAATTAAAATTTGTCTCAAGGGTCTGCAAACTACCAGAAAGGTAGAGAAAATAAACAGAAGAGAAGCCAGAAACATGGACTGAAAACAGAGAAGAAACTATAAAAGGAGGTAGACAGCAGTGGTGGATTTGGGTAGAAACAAAGTTAATTGCTGTACAAGGAGAGCAAGATGAGACTTGAAATAGGAAAGATCAATCCAAAAAGATGAAAGAAGAAGAAAACACATAGAAATTGATTATTTTGTCCATGTTCATGGTTCTCTTGATCCTCATGTTCTGTCTTTTATAACTGATCGGTAAATGATTCTTTTATTAACTTTTGATTGCAGGCTTAGACATTTTATGATTAGCTTTGGGATCTTGAACTTGGAAAGAAAGCAGACTTGGGGCTGTGTACATAAAACTCAGTGAGGTGGGCTTGAGATGGGTGAGAACAGACTGTAAAATAATTTCTGTGTGCCATGGGGGAGGGTTCGTGGTGGTTTTCCTGCACATTAGCAACCACGGGTTTCTGACAACTGCAGATCAGAGAATGCAGATCAGCAAACAGTTGAGAATCTGGTAGTGACAAACTGGCACCTGAATAAACTGTGCTTTGCACATCAGAAAGACAGGGGGCCCCATGCCATGCTGGCAGACTTGACCGATGTGGTCAAGAAAGATGGACAGTGGGTCAAGGAATTACGTGGTTTCTGTTGGCACAGAGTAGATATTCTCTGTGTTGATGTTTCTCCGTTAGAATTTGAGGAATAAACTCAGTTTTATACCCTGTAGGTTCTGGATTTTTTATTCAGTTCACCATGATTTGATAAGACTAAACACTGAATCTAACTGAGTACATTCCAAATGAAGACCAAAACATTACTCTGTCATGCAGAATAAGTGGCATGGCTGTACTTAGTTGATGGAACAGTAAATCTCATTAACTTTAGCAGTGAGTGAACCTTTAGCACATTAATTAGTTTTTGAACCCTCTAACAACAGACATCAAACACCCAGCAAGCTCGCTCTTTCAGTAAACATATTTTGAAGATGTAAGAACTGGTAAGAACTGGAAGTCTTTTTTGTCATCTACTAGGCAGGACTTCAATAGACTCTTCTCTACTGCAGCTTAGATGAAGGCTGTGGTACCAGAGACCAAAATAATGCTTTAAATCCTGTCTTGGCTTATCTGGATTTTGTGGTTTACTAAAAGCTAGTAACTCATTCAAACCTGAGAAAGTCACTACTAGAAAAAGCAATAAAAGAGTAAACATCATAGTTTCTTATTGATTTCTGAAGTGAGGACTGATGCTGTAAGACTTCAGTTCCTACAGATAAATGTTACTATGATTTCATATTTCATAAGAGTGGGCATATTGGTCCCTCAAGGGAGACTGTATTGTAGGAAAACATAATTACTCCAGCTCATTTCTTGCATTCATTTTTTTGCTTGTTTTGTTTCTGAATTCAGGGAAACAAAAGGTCTTGCTTGGTTCAGAGCTGAAGCTAAAAATCTGTCAGAAAATTTAAAATACAGAAACACAGAAATTTTTTAGCAGTGTTATGAAGACACAAACCATCAGAGGTTGTTAGTGGAAATTCCAGGAAGGAGTTTATATATATTCTATTTTAATGTCCATTTAATGCCCACATAGTGGGATTTATGCTTCAGTGTTTTCCTTATGATTAACTGAATGATCCTTCTTGATGTGGTCCAGGGTTTAAAGCGCATATGCCAATGCAAAGCCTCATTTCCTAGGGAGATTAGGACTGTTTGCTTACGCTTTCTTGTGAAGAAATTCTGGTTTCTATTACATAGTTGTCTACTTGTGAGCTAGTTGTATACACAGACTTTGCAGGTGATAGAGACAGCCTTTTCCAGAACATGATAGATTTGGTCCATTGGTGTTTAGATGCCCCTAGAGGAGGTAAAGTCAGGACTGCCTCAAGTGTAGATCCGTGGTGAGATGAGTATCACCTTCCCTTTTGTCTCCTCCCTTTATCCATTCTCTTCTCTACTAGCAGACTGTAAATCAGGAAGATGGGGAGGTATTGGTGGGACATTACTGCAGCCAAAAGTCTCGGAACTGACTCTAGTTTCTGCTCCTTTTCTTTGTCCACGTAGAGGGGAGGTTTTAGGAACAACAGATCAGCCAGCAGGTAAGCCTAAGTGTTGTTCCATACTAAAACTCTTCCTGAGAGTTTTATCAGACACTGAAAGTCATATTTTATTGTTTTAGGACTATGGGAACTTGTCTTGTCTGTTTGGTACTCCTTTTAATGCTGTGGATTCTGCTTTATCAAGGGTGAAATATGAGGTGTCAGAGTTGGGGTCTTGGCAAAGAAACACTGACAAAAATGTGACTGATTTGTTTAGACTGTGCTGTGTTGGGCATGTGCTCAAGTTGCATCTTCTAAACCCACTGGATTGCTTTCGTCCTCGTGTGCAGTCTGATTAGATGCCATCTGAGGAAATTCCAGGGTATTTTTTTAGGGCAAACCCTATTTTATCATAGGAGTATAGAACCATAGAATAATTTAGGTTCAAAGGGACCTTTGGAGGTCATCCAGTTCAAGCCCTCTGCAATGGGCAGGGACATCTTCAACAAGATCAGGCTGCTCAGAGCCCTGTCCCACCTGACCCTGAATGTTAGGTCATCCACCACGTGTCTAGGCAACCTGTGGTAGTGTTTTACTGCCATCATGGTAGAAGTTCTCTGTCTTATATCTAGTCTAAATCGATCCTCTTGTACTTTTAGACCGTTTACCTCCTTGTCTAATTGCAACATGCCCTGCTATAAATGTTCCCTCCATCTTTAATCAGTTTTTCCATATTTAAGTACTGAAAGATCACACTGTGATCACAGTGTGATCTTTCAGTACTTNTGAAAGATCACAGTGTGATCTTTCAGTACTTAAATAGAGTCTTCTCTTCTCCAGGCTGAACAACCACCACCCTCTCAACCTTTCCTCATAGGAGAGGTTCTTCAGCCCTCTGACCATTTTTGTGGCCCTGCTCTGGACCCACTCCAACTGGTCCATGTCCTTCTTATGTTGTGGGCAGCACAGCTGGACACAACACTCCGGGTGGAGTCTCTCCAGAGTGGAGTCGAGGGGAAGAATCATCTCTCTTGACTGCTGGCCACACTGCTTTTACCTTCTCTTATTCTACCCTAAATAATGCCATCACCATACTGTACCATGGTATGGCTGTAGGGTTCAAAACATTTTATGTTGCAGGAAGTAGCTCTTTTTCAGTAGTCTCCAAACCAGTATTTTTGTTCCCAAAGTGAAAGACGTACAAACCTGATGCAATTTATTTCCCATCATAAGACAGAGAAAGTACTTTTGTGTGTTCCTGGAATTTGTATTGCAGTTTTCTATTAATAAGGATGAAGCTGGTAAATATTAATCCCCTATAGACTTCATCTTTCATCTACAGTTCTCACTGCTGATGGTAAGAACAGTCCGGTGGGACTGGCGCAGTATGAGAAAATTCCTACAGCATTATGAAAAAATAGTCTTGGACATTTAGCTGTATACTAAAAAAGTGAATAGAGTAGAACTGATTAAGTAAGTGAAATATGTGTACAGAGCCTGAGTTGCAGACGAGCATTAAGCTCCAGTCCTGAGCAAACGCCATTAAATGCTGTGTTTTTATGTGAATTGGCCCTGATGAGATATTCCCCTTGCTGTCTGTGACTTGTCACTTTGTGCCATTGAGAGTCTTTGTCCTTTCATCAGTTAAACAGACTGAAGTGTTGCCTTTGGAAGATAATTACAGGTTCTCAACAAAAATGGCAGAGTTAAGCCCTGCTCGATGGTACTTGTCTCTCTGGAGAGAGCACAAAAAACACACACAGGCCATAGTATTCTCTGCACAAGGGCCCCTTCCTGGGATAATGATACAGCTCCGTGCAAGAATGATGGATCTGGTTAGGACCCTGGTGTGGGATCTGCAGTTTTACCTTATGAGACTGAATGTGTGAGCCTTTCCAGGGAGCAGCAGTATTGAAAAGGAAATGCTGAACAACAGGCAGCCTGCACCAGCTCCTTCTTTTGGGGCAGATCTTTGCATTCCAAGAAACTCTGATGAAAAGGGATTTGTTGGCTTAGAGATATTCTGGGAAGTATCCAAACGTGTTACATTCTCCACTACTCTTTCAGAAAGCTGCTCTGAGAGATACAAGTCTCTTGCTGGAGGTCCTTTGTAAATTCTCATGTTTAATTAACGTGGTAGGGTTTACATTGCCACTTAATTGGTCCTGCCATTGAGAGACGTGTGCTTGGTGGCTGGAGCAGTGTGTAGTGCTTGTGTCTGAGTGTATGACTTTGTTACAGCCTGATTTGTTATTGTTAGCTGATCACACTGCTGGGATACGGTTACTGAGCCGAAGGTTAAACTGATGAATATCAGGACAAGTTCAAATGAAATTAATGGAACTTTCTGGACCTGACCCATAAATTGCAGGGGATATTACAGTCCATGTGCACAGAACTTACTACTTTCAAAGTTGCATGAGAGTCTTTGTGTATTTATTATTTTCACTTCAGGAATTGGATCCTTAAATCAAAAAAGCTGCAAATACTCCATTTTTGAATTTAAGAAAAAACTTCATTTTATATTTTCAATATTTCTTACAATTTTCTGAGTAGAGGATACAGAATAGTGTTGAAAACCTATTGTTGCCACAAATGCAGAGAATTAGAAAAATTGTCAAGCTGCAAGTGCATAGCTTTCATTCTGTAAAATTCTCTTTAGGATTGTGCATTTGTCTACAGATTGATATATATCAATCATTTACCAGCTCTGTTTGCTTTCAGAAAGCATACATGAATTTAATATGAAAGAGGATGAATCAGTACAGAAATTATGAGTACACAAATAGAGAATTTGAGAGCCAATGATTAGCATTTTTTTCCCCCAAAGAATCTGTTACAATGCAGGAAGGACAAGAGAAAAAACCCCCAAAACCTGAGAAATGAAATCAAAAGAATCACTGCCAGGATGAGCTGGTTGCATGTTTCTGGTATGAATGCTGGCGAAGGACTTTTTGGTTGTGGAGAGACAGATGAGAAGTTCCCTTTGTGAGAATACATCAGATGGCAGCAAAATCAGAAGCAATCACAGTAGTTCGACAAGTTGTCAATTTTCACAGACGCTCTCTTCAGGCAGGGAGCATTGACGGGCTCTGTGTGTGGAAGACAGATGTTCTATTTACAGTCTGTACACATTTACCTGCTTTTGAGCACACCCAAACAGAGATAATCATGTGTTGCTGCTGCCACTGCTTCTGGTTCTTTTGTACCAGACATGCATGGGAAGGCACAAGAAAGGGGAATGTAATAACAGTTGCAAAGGCCTTTGTACTAGGTATCTGTGTTTGTGCTACAGAAACCTAGGCTTCTCTTGTTTATTTTGTGATATTACCTATCCCAGTAATGCTTATTTTGAAGGAAGCGTGATAAAAATACTTATTATGGACAACTATATGGGAATATGTATGTGCCAGGAGAAGATGACTGGGCAGTAAGAACAATCTCTACCCTAATCTTCTCATGAATTGTTTAGGAAGGCTTTTCAGCTGACAAGATGTCAGGTCAACCAAAATAACAAAAGTGGATATGGCCAGAGGAGGGGAGAGAACAGGCAGCATTTAGAGCCAGACAGTGCTAATTGGTTTGAATGGCAATGGAATATTTGTATTCAGGAAAGAATCAATGCCACTGCAGATCCATACCTAATGTTAGCTCGGCTCGACCCTTGAATCCAATTACATTAGAATATTTTTGGTTGAATTCATGTCTCATCCTCCAGCATTAGGATCTGTATCTGAAGATTTACATTATGATTGGAGCTGAAACAACAGGGGATATATGGTCCTGTCTCTCATCTGGACGCATGCTGCCGCTCTCGAGAGCAGCTGTTTTGCAAGATACACATGTCCGGTTTTCAAAACTTTGGTGTAAATATGTGATTGTATACAGTAATTGTTGTTTGGGGCTAAAATGGTAATATTAAATGAGTTCTTAAATTATCAAGAAGTTTAAGATTCCTTAATTTGGTACTAGCTTAAGCTTCATGTCAGAAAAGAGGAACAGGCATCAAAGCCCTACTCCAAGCAATGTGAAAAAACCTTTCAGAATTGAAGAATAAAATTAATTGGAAATCACTGGACATATGAGAGGTCATCTGATGTTAATTCAGGCCTTTGCATCTCTTGCCTCTTGTGTAGCTTCTCTAGACTTCAGACTGTCATGTCAGCTCAAGGACACGGGAAGTAGATAGAAAAGATGATTGAAAAGTTGCAGACACAATGCTCTGCTACTGGAATTCCTATGAGGCTGAAGGAATCCAACAAAAGGAAAAATAAAAGTCAAATCTGTAGGGTTTATTTCATCACAGCAGAAGAATGAAAAAAAAAAGAAAGGAGAAAGAGGTCTCCAACACCATATTATCAAAGACCTTCACAATACATTAGCACATGGCACTGTGCCCCTGAAAATAGCAAAGACACTTTTGGGACATTCTGTGGTAAATTTCTCAACAGTACTTAAATCTTGTCTGTCAAAAGCAATTTCACAATTGTCAACTGGCTATGTGACTTCAGACTCTCCAGTGAAAAAAGTAATGTAGAGTTTCTGCAAACCTTACTCTGTCTTGAGAAAAAATTGTGTTTAGTAAAATCACACTAAAAAGCCACTCTTTTGCCATATTGATTACATCAATCTTATTTTAGAATTAAAAAATAAAAATCAGTTCCGTACATAGATTTAGATCAAATATGCACCCTAAATCTCCGTTGCTGAGTTAAATTGGGCTGTCTCATATGCAAAGCATTCGGTGGGAAAGATTAGATCCTGTGGCCTTTCCTACAGGCATGATTTTAATAGTCAAAATAAATTCTTTCTCTTTGATTAACTTACTTAGAAATTCTGACTGATCAATTAGGAGTTTAGGAAGAAGTAATTTAGCAGTCAGCAGTAGCTCTTAATTAATTCTGCATCAGTGTCTGTCGATTTATATTACTTACAAAATGTAAAAATTGTTTCTCAATATCTGCTTTGACACATTAATCATGTGTTGGCTTCTTCTGGGTTGTTTGTTTATTTTGAGCTCTTTTGAAAGCTATTGATTCATTGATCATGACCACAGTAGCATTTAAGGTGAACAAACAAATCCTGTCTTTAAGCATCAGCTTCCATCTGTGTCTTGCCATATAATTGTTTTCTTTATGCCAGGCACTCTCTTAAACCAGTTCTCTTGGCTCTCTGGAAATCACTCACAGATTTCACTCTCCAAGTTAGCTGCTTTACTTCACACAAATCCTTGCTCACAGCAGATTAGTGAAACTTGTGAATCTTGAACTCTCCTTAGGGCTCTGTAGGGAAATGTGTTACTTTAGGTAGAATGCCTTTTGCCTAATTACCGCCAGATATAATTGGCACTTACCTTGCTCTGCTTGTCCTTATTTATTTTTTCTCTCCCCTCCTTAACCTGCCTCCTCATTATATTTCTGCTTCCCAGCATAGAAAATCCTGCCTTTCTCTTTTATGCTGCTTATCCTAGCCTGAGTCCTCATGATCAGAAGGAATCTCCAGAGGTTTCCCTCCATCTGCCTCCATCAACAGTTCCAAATCTTCCGTCTGGCTTATCTTCTTATCTTTTCCTTTTATTTCCTAGACTTCTGTTCCCCTATTTCTTCTCCCGGAGATTTCCGTCCTTTGTACTCACACAGTCTGAATCATTACTCCCATGGCACTGTTGCCCCTTCAGTCCTACTTTTTTTTCTGTGCCGCTCCCAGGTGGCAGCTCGAGTGAGAATGCTCTGTATTTCTCTAAATGCTGCTTTGAAATACAGACCTCATTGGCTCCTTTCCCTGGGGGTGAATAATTCATAGATTAAATATTTCTGCCATATGCCAGCATGTCTATGTGCAGTGACTATCAAATCACAGAAATGTTAGTAGGAAGGGACCTCTGCAAGTCATCTAATCCAGGCTCCTGCTCCAGGTAGCATTGCTGCCAGTACTACAAACAGATCAGCCATGTCTCAAAACCCTCCAAGAATGGAAATTCAGTAGCTTGTTTGAGTGACTAGATGCAGAGCTGCACTACTCTCTTAATGACATGCTTCCCCCAATGTTTATCTTAAATTTACCAAGCTGCAGTGTTCACTGGCCCCTGTTGTATTGTCTGCCAGTATGGCAAATGGTTGTAGGATTTTACTAGACCACTCCTTGGACTGTCCTTTGCTGGACTGAAAACCTCACTCTCTCCTTCTAGGCCGTGTGCTCTGGGCCTGTGACCATCCTGGTAGCCCTCTTTTGAACACTTTCTAATTAGAAACGACATCTCTATTGGGCTGGGAGACGTGCAGGTGGACAGTGTTTCAGATTCTGCCTCACCTTTGCTGAGAAGAGGGTAGTAAAAGCTTCATTACATCGACTGTCTACACTGCCCCTGGTGCAGTCACCAGCCAAGCTGCTTGCCATGCAGTGAGAGCCAGGTGCTGCTGCATTTTTGGTGTGTCCTGTGCCCCAGGTCCTTTCCTTCAGGGTGCTCATAGCCAGTACCTTCCCACCTGGTGCTGCTGCGCGGGATCATCCTATTTTAGGTGCAGACCTTTGACCTTCTCCTTGTTGATCCAGAGGAAATTTCTTTTGATTCAGTTCTCAAATTTCTTTGGTTTGAAGCTCTGTCATTTAGCACATCAGCCATTCTGCCCAATTTAGTGTCACCTTTGAATGTGCTGAGGATGTACTCTGGCACATCATCCAGTCTGTCAGTGAAAGTATTGAACAATATTGGGCTCGCTATTGACCACTCCTGTGCTCTCCTTGTTAGCAGCCATCAGTTACATAGCAAGCATTGATTCTTGCCTTTCAGCATGGCAGCCCCTCTCTTTACTGCCCAGCAATACAATACAACCCTGCTTCTCTTCTTCACGCTCATTTTTTGTTTTTAAGAAGGAAAACATTCAAAATCCCCGTGGAGAAGGGAAGTCCAAGAAAGTTTTGAAGAGAAATTGGGAGAGACAGAAAGCAGAATCCCAAATCTTGTCTTCCAACCTATAATAAGAAGAGCAAAGAGTGGACAATTTTTTCCCCCCGAAGGACCTTGTACCTACAAGGTTTTGTTGTTTTGTTGGGTTTTTTTATTGATCTAGAGACATTTTTCCAGGTAACATAGGCTTCATTTCCACAGCAGATCAAGCTGCTATTAGCCCAAAACTCTGTAAAAATCTTGCTCAGTATCAATCGGATTTTGACAGAATAATAAATAAATAAAACCCTCAAAGGGCATGCCTTAGGTTTCAATAGATACGTGGGAATTCGCAGAGAATTGAATATGAATTATTTGGCTGTCTTCATTCATGATCACTAATTTATAGTTTTTAGTTATATTTTTAGTTATATCACTGAGTGATACTTAAAACCTTTGTAAGAAAAGGACTCTGTCTTCCTTCCCTGTCCCTGGAAAAGCAGACTAGACTAGTATTAATTTTTTTATCCCTGCATCCAAGTCATTCTCCACTTTTGGTTTCAGTTCTTAAGCTTTAGATTCCAAAACCTCTCTCTTGTGCATTCATCAAGAATGTACTTTTCTTGTTCAGAGTCCACCTTTTTTTCTTGTAATTAATGAAACTTTCAGTCCTTGACTTTTTTCTGGGGTACATGTGTTGTGAATTGTTCAATGCCTTTTAAGTCCTTTCAGGAAGTTGAGTGGTTCATTACACCACATTCCTCAGGTGTAAAGGGACGGTGCTGCTATGAAAGGCTGCTCATTCTGGAGAGCACACGGGTCAAATTCCGTGATTTTTTGTGTCTCTCTCGTGAAGGGTTTGATGGGAAGAGAATTATCCTTGTTTCATAGTGGTCTGTGATCTCACAGGGGTGTGATCTGACAACCTTCCACAAAGGAGGTGAGCTCTGTTCTTGGCAACCACTATATTTCTAGGGCCTCATTGCACAAGATAATATCTCACACTCAAAATAAAGCCAAAGTAATACAGTAGAATGGGATCCTCTTGCTAATGTAGTGTCAATCAACTTTGCTAAGCTCCAGTACTTGTTTACTCTTCCAGTTGTAAGCTAATACCCAGCAGACTTTGTTACTTGAATTATTGATAAAGCATTTTGTTCCATGTAGGAATGCAAATCCAGTTTTGAATTGCAAAGGTAAGAGGATACCTTGTGCTCATTCCCAGGGTGTTGCTGTGACTGTGTAGCTTGGAACTTAATCACAAAATACAGTTGCTTTTACTTCAGCTTTGCAAAAAATTATTAATGAATGAGATCATTAAATATTAAGTTAACGGAAGCTTTTATTTTGCACCTTACTCAAAGCCTTTCTGTCCATGCTTTATGACAGCCAACCATGCTGCAGAAGGAGCAATTACAGTTTTCAAGTTGAAAAGTATAGCATCTCACAGACTCTACTTTGTAACTCCAGCCCAATAGTCCTTTTAGTTTCAGTACAGAATTGAATGTATCATCGTTTCCAAACAGCAAATAAGAATAAGTGTTACGTTTGATTTCACCCTGAAAAGGCAAAACTTGCTCGTTTTGAGTCTAAATCAGACCTTTATGATGGCATGGTCCCAGCCCAGCTCATAGCAGAAGCTTTAGGGTCTCCCTTAGCAATTTTCAAATGAAGTTCACAGGCAGAGGCCAAGAGTCTCCTGTGGAATATGTCCCAGCTGCAGGCTGTGCTGCAGAATTATGCCGAAAGAATAAACATTAGTCTCAAGCTAGAGCTTTTGGAACTGAATTAAAGTGAATGAGAAACAAAGAAACTGAATTTGTTTTTACATATAATTCAAATGTAATTACTACAACTATTTCACAGAAAATAGTTCTAGTGAAATAATTTTCAAATTTGGCACTTTTTTGTGTGTGGTCTGTATTTTCTTAAGAATATGTGTATTTGTCATTCCTAGGCTAAAGGGGGACTATGTGAGTTCATGAGAATAAGGTCTTGCAAAGTGTTTGTTTACTGAAGCCATAGATCAAGGAAGAGAGAAGGATGGTAGAAATGTGTAAAAATTACATTCTTATTCTAAAGTACACTGAGACCCTTAACCTTGTGGGTGAACTGAGGAATCTATGCATGCAGATCTTTCAAGGACATTCTCTTCAGAGAAGCGCATGGCAAGGACAGTGCGCCGTGTGTCGGGACTGTGCCTTGTGCAGCGCTCCAGCCGCTCCTGATGCCAGACACAGACCCAGAAGGATTCATTTGCTGTGGGATTAATGTTCTCAGATTGCTATTGTGAGGAAAGCGATGGCGCTGCCCTGGGAAGATGAGGGAGAGCAGAAAGCAGCAGACAGTTTTATGAGGTTCTGGTCACTGTGAGAGATCTGAAATGTCAGAAAATGTGAAGGCCGTCCTAGCAGGCGAAGGGAGGCAGCCACGCTTGGCTTACTCATCCCTTGTAGTCTGAGCTGTTTGGACACCAATTAGACAATGGAGGAAAAGGAAACTTATTTTTCTTCTAAATGCTAGTGCCTGGTGAACTTGTCAGAGAAGGGCTCTGACTGATGGCACTGGATTCACCCAGATGGGGAATGTGGTTGTAGATTTCTGATGAAGTAATTCATTTATTTGCTCGTTTTAGAAGAGTGTTTGCAATTCCAAATATTTTTTTTTTTGGCTAAAGCACATGAAAACATGTAAAAAATTATTTTCTTCTCACTAAAATATAATAGCTTCTTAGTGAGTACACATAATTTTGTGCCTTTTTCTTTCGTTTGCACGTTCACCTAAAGCCAGAGTTGATGCATAAAATACTTAGCAGCTATCCCTGCATCAGCACAGACCACTCTGACAACCTGTGCAAGAACATTCCAGAACTCACAGGCAGGAACCTGTGAACAGAGGCAAAATCTCTTTGAAGTGGGAGTCCTGCAAGAACGTTGGCTGTGGTATGAACCCCCCTGTGAGGCTCCTAGCTCAGAAATAGCTCTACTACTGCTACAGAACTCCCTTCTTATGTATTGATATAATTAATTTGTACACATTTATTATGTGTTTTCCTCATAATGATTTTGCTACTCTACATACAATATTCAGTATTAGATGGGGACCAAAATGTCTGCTCTTTGTGTTGTGGCTGTGTTGTTTCCTGCTTCTGGGGCCGTTATCATTTCAGGAGGGCCAAGAAACTCAAATAACCATTTAAAGAGGGTTCTTGTTTCAATGTTTTTGTTTTAACTTTTGCATATTTTACAGTAAAAAGTCATTAGAACAATTTTAAATCATCTGCTTACTTCTGCCTTTCTCTCTCTGATTTTGATGTATTTTTTCTTATTTCCATTCTTCAGTATGTTTATTAGCAAAATCCTCAATTATTTTTGGGAGGCAAACATTCTCAGTAAATACTGACATCATTTAAAATGTTTGCATTACCGTGAGATACAATCTGAGTTACATTTTTGCGTTTTAGCTTTTTTGAAACCAGGAAGCCTTGATGAGGGGTAGCAGGAACCAAGTGGGTTTGTGATTTCTGGGTGATTTCTGGGCTTGCTGTGCTTCTCATTGTCATTCTGTGGTGGGCAACCCCCAGGAGACTGAGGAGGTTATCACCAGGAGTCCGTGTGGCATTTGCACGAGTGGGAGGAATATACTGTTTCCCAGACTTATGTTTTATGGGGTAATTGCCTTAAAAGACTCACAAAGTACATAATAACAATAATAAAAAATCAAAAAGCCATGTTAAGCATGCCTACTTTAATTCTCTCTGGACGGATGTTAACCATAATGTAACTTACCCACTTTAAAAGTGCCCTGGAGTCAAGTTTCCTTTCCGTGGCTGTGTAAACAAGCTCTAGATCTGTCTTTACAATTTTGGTTTCACCTTAGCTCCAAAAGTGAACAAGATTTTTTTTGGAAGAGAGAGGGCTTGATTTGAATACATGCCTACAGGATGCTGCATTCTCCCTCACCATATGAAAAGTTAAAAATGTAAAGTTTTTGCCATTTAAAGCTGATATTTTCTGAACAGATGGTGAGATTTCAGCTCTGGGTAACCCTGACCCATGTGGAAAATCAAAAATTCAAATGCTGGATCTGAAGCTTGCTGGGAAAGTTCACACAAAGGAGGACACACATGGAGTTCACCATATTCGCCTCATATGACTTATACAACAGTCTTGGGCATTCTCATATTTTAATAATGAGATGAGGGAAGCTTTTTCAGGAACATGATCCTCCAGCCACCTGGTATTTATATTCTGGTTTACCCACAGAGCTTTATAGGAAGCTCTTCCAGAGTACAAAGTTTATATTTACTCATACAGCAATAAAGGATTAAGGTTTGTAATGAACGGTCAGGACTGACTCACTGAGCCAGGTCACAAAACCACGGAGAGTTTATTTGCTGGCGTTTATTGGAAAAAAAAAAAGTGTCAAGTCAAATCTACAAAAGAACGTTAAAAGACATCTGTTCTTCTGCATGAGCATTTTTTGGTGAGTTTTGTTGGTGCTTTTGTCGTTCTATTTGGGGTTTTTTGGTTTGAATTCAGGGCTTTTTTGATTTTTTTTTCCTTTATCTAGAGAAATTGAGGGATTGATGATTTGAAGTTTACAGAAGACATATCCTTTGCTATTCAAAAAGGATCTTTCTGTTACTGATAAGAGCAGTCATGGTTAGAAGCTATCATGCAATGAAAGAACAATATTAGAAAAGTGAGCTGCCTCCAGTGGCATTCAGTTCTGTTTGCAATCTAGAATTAAGAGAGTGTGGTTTTTTTGTAAGGGGAGGGTTTTGCCAAGTCTTTAGACGACATGAGATTTGTGCATCTTGGAATTACATATATTCATTGGTTTGGGGCATTACCAGTGCACAAAACATGCAAAACACTAATTGAGCTTGTGGGAATGCTCTCATTTTTAGTTAATTCTTCAAGAATGCAGCAGTGAGTGGTTAGGAGTATTTAATATGTGTCTCTGTGAAGAATCTAGCCCAGGAGAAACCATCTGACACACATGTTATTTATAGCCATGGCTGTAACATAGTCTATGGAATTTTTAAAATAAATATTTATAATTTTACATCTTTTTTCTTTCTGTTGGCTTTCATTTGGGTCCTGGACTTGAAAAGAACCAAGCATGCTTTATGCTAATTTTATGCTTATGAACAGTCCCAACAAATTCTATGTGAAACTGTGATAACATACAAAAAATGGAAGCACATATTTATATATGAGCGTCTGTTGGATGGGGACCTGAGTGACAAAATGGAACAATGGCCCCATATGTAGAGCTTTCGTCTCAGACATAGGGAATGCTGGTTGAAGATTTTGCTTTGCTGCAGATTTCTTGTGTGGTTTCAATTCAACTGTTTTCAGGATTGTCTAAGTAGCTGTTTCTCTAAATTAGTCACATGCACTTCCCTCTTCAGAGGAGAGGTAGGTATTTCCAGGTATTTTTGTAGAGGAAACGTTGAAAACTAGCTCAGGGAAGATATCTCTATTTTAGTAGGTGGAGTTAGATACCTCATCATGATATCTTCTGCCTGATTGATTATGGCTATCCTGGATGTGTAGACAAATGAAGTCTTAACACACATCCTCTCTGCCATGTTCCTTATTTTCATAAGTGCTCATAGGTGGGATGCTGGGACAACCTGTGTGGCGCACACATAACTCCAGTGCTCTGAGCCTGGTCTGCCTTCTCCTCACCCTCTCACCAATGCCATGGCATGCAGCAGTATCGTGTTGCTTGCACAGAAATCCCAGGGAGGTGTGATTTGAAGGTTGATCTCTGGCTGACTTTCTAGTCTTAAAGATGTTGCTGGGACAAGCCATATCAAGTGTCTCTAGAGATTTTAGTTCTGCATTGACTTTTCTCTGAAGAGTAAATACTCTTCTGTGTTACTTTGTGAAGATTTGGTGAAGATCAGTGCACCCAACTTTGACACATGGGACACACCCGGCTTCGGCGTGGGTGCATGGTGTGACACCCCTAGCGTGTGCATCCTGTTCCCTTTCCTAGGAGTCTGCAGGTGATAAAACGGCAACATAGGGTTGACTCCAGGACAGGTTGGGACATGGACCAAAGCATTTGTAAATGTTCCTTTTCAGCAGCTTAGCTACAGCTTCAGTTACTATCATGATGGACCAAATGTATCGCAAGATGCAGCAAGACTAAAGATGACCAACCTGTATATTTTTATGGCTTCTATTTCTTACTACAGTGTTTGGATGTAAAACAAACTGGAGAAGTCAAAATATATGGTCTCAGATGAACTCTGTTTCCTAAATAACATGGACTGCCTTCTGTAATACAGGCCATTCCCATGACCTTCTGATTACTAAATAATTAATAAAATTGCTGCAACGTATCATTATCTTCTATAAAATACCATTGCAGCAACTCTGACACAATGAGCTTTGGCTGGTTAACAGTGCTGGCTGAATTCTTTAACCTGAATTCTAAAATTAAAATTGTGGAAGTCCCACAAGCTCTGTATATAGTAGCAATGTAAAATACTGTTTCAGGAAGGAATCAAGACAAACCAAATATCTGCCATTTAAAGTAAATCTTGGTGATTTTGGACAAAAGCCACAGTGAGTTTGGATTGCTTGTTATTTTTTTAAGGAAGTTTTAGAAAAATGCATTAATATGCACAATATAAATCCAACCCCACAGGTCACAGAGAGTTTGCAATTTGCAAGTGTTTTAGGAGTTGTTGTTAAGGATGGGAGAGGAGGAGGGGTAGGAAGTGTCAGTAGGAGAAATAGTGCTGTAGTGCTAATGAGCAGATGCTCTGCTGTGTATTGAGAGACCTCCTTGCAATTAAAAAATAGTTGTAGGTAGGAGGAGATCATTCATCTGTCTGTGTGCTGTCAGTTGTGCCTTGACCAGCTTTTTGTATGTCAAATGCTTTTTGATTGAAGCAAGAAAAGAGTTTTAGCAGCAATGTTTTCTGCAGTGAAAAAGTGAGACCAGGGTGCAAAGGGAACGTCAGAACTTCTCTGTGAGGTGAAGGCAGGTGTCATTCATGGGCTGCTGCTGGTTTCCTCCCAAAGTCCTGGCTCACCTGTGCCTGGGGGAAGATGAATGTTCCTTGGAGGAGGTCAGAGGGACAATTCCTCTTCAGTGAGTTGTAGGGGAAAACAGAGTAGCCAATACTGGATTTCCTAGTCCCTATCAAGGAGTTCAAAGAGGAGAAATGAAGAGCAAGAACCAAGAGCAAAGGTTCTTCTGTGGCTGGTTGACTCCCTTCTGCTGTGGTCAGGGCAATGTGCAAGGGCAGGGGGCTGGTCCCACCAGCATAGGAGGGGTCCATGTGCTCAATTCACCCAGAGCAGAGCATGTCTGAAGCACGTTTGTACCTTGTGGAATAGGGAAAGTGAGTGGAAAAGAAGCAGATTCCAGAATTATTGTATTAAACTCCCAACTTTTTATGTGATCCTGTCATGTTTATTAGAGAATCACTTCAAGGTTTAGGCAGGAGGTGCATTTTGTAGGGGCAGAGTAAGTAAGAGTAGCTCAGTTGCTGCAGGCACTGTTTGATCCAACATGCACACTTTCCCCTTCCCTTTCCCCTACCTTTCTACCTTTCTTTTTTATTCTCCAGGTTAGGGGGCTTATAGCATAATTAGAAATTGAATTATTTATGAGGACTCATTAAAATGGGTGGCTTGCAGATTAATCAAAGACACGAGACATATGATATGAAACTGCCTTTTCCTCCGCTGCTTTCGCTCACAGTGGCTTCAGGGAAGCCTATATAAAGCATCCCTTGTTCTGTAACAAAAAATGGAATGCTCTGCAATATTACCTCTGTGTGTGTGTGTAAATATCCATGTGAGTGTTGGAAGAAAATTGAAAATATAGGGGAGATTAGCCAAGAAAAGGGTATTTTGAGGAGACAAAGGGAAGGGATAGGTCATGACTCATTATGCAGCTTTGGAAACCAGAAAATGTAATTTCTCTGCCAACTGGAGGAGTTTATGAGCCTAATGAAATTTAAAATCAGTGGGAGCTCATTGAATAGCAGTAAGACATATAGTATTCTACTAATGTTATGAGGAGTATGTCTAAAAATAACATAGGAGGCCTTTATTTATATCCTGCTGTAGTACTAAGGGCATATCTCTGAGTAGATAAGATCTATCCCTCTAAAAAATGCAATTCAAGACAAACCAAGTTGAGTCTTTTAACTGCCCTGCTATTTTTGTCTTTATAAAACTTACTTATCCGAAGGTATTCTGAGAAATGCACATTGATGCCATTGAAATAGTCTGTTTAATGTTGGCTTCTTGCTTGTTTCTGTGTGCACTTTGGCTGTTGCTGTTAGTCCTTTCAAAGCTTGTTCTTCAAAGTGTGAGAAATCCTGGGGTTTTTGCCACAATTGCTGGTGAATTCAGGTCATCTAAATTGTGAAGCTAAGTGGTCCCTACCTATTATTAGAGGTACTTGTGGCCTTAGTCGTAGCTTTACTGGATTTGGGTATATGGTGAAAGGATGAAAAGGGAGCAAGAATGCACTTTTCCTCCTAATTTCTGGAGTAAATAATTTTTTAAAAATTTTTTTGGTAAATTTTCATGCTCTGGGCCTGTTGAGGGAGGGTTCATAGTAGTAATAATAATAATAATAATAACAACAATCACAAATGTGCTCATAAAAGGACATAGGGAGGAGCTGGGGTCCTTTCCATAAGGTTCTCCTTCTTGCTCAGATTGTACATTGTAAGTTTGGTCATCCTGGCAAATCATTACAGTCCATCCCCTGTGGAACCAAGTAGGCTGTACACCTGCTACCCTGTTGTTTGGAGTCAGCATGGAAATGGACCACACATGATATCATCTACACAACTCAATGAATGCCTTGCTTCAATGCTTGCAGTTCAGGCTTCCTTCATTCCCCTTTGAATGTGCATGGATCCATATGCATGTGTAGGCTGGCCAAAAGGTACAGAACTGCCCCTGTTTCTTTAATCAGGTTTTAAATTCCTCATGGTGCCATGATTGATATAAGCTGTAAACCTCTAACCTCCATTTCAAATGTACTTTTGTTACTATACTGGCAGAAGTATGTGAATGTACATGAAGAAGCTCCAGCATGGGGCTTTAAGGCCATGCTAGCTGAGAGGTAGTATTATTTTGTACAATAAGAATAGAGATACATCATCACAGTAATATGAATTGTTTAAATTAAAAATTATTAGTGAAATAATTTCTGATGGTCTTCCCTTGCATGCTCACGGTTTACAATAAATTACAGTGAACGCTCCCATGTTAATTAATGTTTTAGTCTGTATTAATAGATGATTGCCACAGTGAACTCCTAAAAGGTCATTTCCTGCTCAGGTGGTGTCGTAGTCAGTTTTCATCAGGGAGATGTTCCCACAGTATTCACAAGCTGTTGCTATTTGCAGCTAATCAACATTTTCAAGAAAGGCTTGTGCTTTGGAGTGTTTATGATCTTTGGGTGTCTTGCATCAGCATTAAAGCAACTTGATTTTCAAAACAAGTTGAAGAACCCTATTGACAGCCACATTCCTGCACAAGGTGCACCACTTTGCTTATCCCTAAACCAGAGTTTTGTGAATAACCACTTTAAAATATAAAACTAAATAAGCTAACTAGAGCCCCTTCTGTTTACATGTTCTTTAGCTAGCACCAGCTCAGACCACAGTCACCTTCTGGGGTCACTGATATCCATTTAATGTATTAATGCTATATAAATATATTAGTGTTATTTCTATCTGTAAAGATATTGGGCCACATTACAAGTAGGCAGGGTGTTTGTTTTGCACCTTTCTTGATTGTTTTTTTCCCAAGATTTTACATTTATGTTCTTGAAATGGCATACTCTATGATACTTCTTTCAAGAAAAAGCTGGTAAAAAAAAATGTAGTCCCTGTTTTTAGTTTAATAGTAATAAAAGATGAAGTTGTTAGAGAAGCGAAAGGTATAAGGAAGAAGAAGGGAAAAAAAAGGTACAAGGAAAATCAGTAGGATATTCTAAGAATTGGTTGGTAATTTGGGGAGGGCTGTTAAAGGTGTTTTGAGGGTTTCTTTGAACAAAAATCCTTATCTGTATAGAATATTTGCTGTGCCTTTTTTCTAGTACCCTTCTGGTTTTGGTACTGAGCTGTGTAATATACCTTGTCCAAACTAGCAAGCCTTTAAATATGTCACTCTTGCTGTTAAGTAAAGTAATAAATTTATGCATGTAAAAAAAAGGCTTTCTAGCTTTTGTTTGTGAGCTAGTTCACCCTTTCCAGGCTTTGTGCCAGAACTGAGCCACTAACAAGAGGATGACTGGTAGTGGATATTAGGAAGGTTGCTGAGCACTGCTTAATGGGATGCAATCCCTGAACTCCTCAGGGACAGACCCAGCATGAATTGCATTGCTCTTTCAGAGTTTGGGATATGGCCTACAATGTCTTTTGCCATATCTCCTCCTAGTTATGTGCTGGTTTTCCATGTGAAATTAAACGAGCTGCTTCTTTGCCCTGTGTTTCGTGCACAGAAAAATTTTTTTGAATATGGAGCTTAGAGGTTTACAAATGAAAAGGCGCTTACTGAATATGAAGCAAGAGGACTTTGTTACTTTACTGCTGTGTAAATGGAAGGACTTGAACATCTCAGGTGCTTATTCTGAGGTTGTTCTGGTCTAGCAATAGTATATAATTCATGAATTCTTGTCCTCATTGCGGATAATGCCAACATTTCTGTGTTATACTCTTATATTTTTAAATTATTCCTACAATCTGTCAAATCCGTTTAGGTACATCCCACATTTGCTTTTATTTATCTGCAAAGTGCAGCCTCCTTATTCATTACAGTTTGTCTGCCAGCACGGATGGAAACCATCCCAAGATGTATATGAATTTAAAAGGCAACAGAATGCCTGTCACTAGCTATGTGTTTTTAGTGTCAGGGCTGTGGTAATGTATATCATTAGTTGTTAAACATAGTCTGCTGTCGGCTCGGTGCCAGAACGCTCTGCTGTGCAGTGCCAAGCCTTGCTGGGAACCTACCATGTTCTCTCCTTCCCTTGCATATTTTCTCAGTTGTAACTGCAGAAAAGAGACACCAAATGTAGTGACACAAAATAACTTCCGAACCATGGGAATACTGTATTCCATTGTGACATGGAAACCGGTCTCATTTTGGGCCACTTTGTTTTTGTCTTCCTTTTGTCCTCATTTGTCCTTACTCACCCATCCTCAGTGAATAACTAGGAGTAAAATCATCCCTGAGTATTTTTCTCAGGTCCCTGCTTATTGTGAATGTCAGTGATGGTGGCTTCTTGACAGTCACTTCCCACAATGGCAGCATGAATTTGCTTATGGGAATATAGGGCAGTGGGGAAAGTTATGCCTCAGGTAAGAATCTCTTGATGTGGGGCATTTCCTATGAGATGAGGGGACAGCAAAGTCTCTATCACCTTGCTCTTTGTTGCTTGTCCACCTTGCTGCTTCATCCCACTCTGACAAATGTACAGGGTAAGGGAGATCATCGAGTGCTCTTCCCACCTTTGCTGCAGAGGATGGGTAACCGGATGCAAAGAAAAGCGATTCCATGAAAAATGTTGGCATCATTTGTTCCTTTAATGGTAGGACTTAAGAAATAGTACTAAATAGCGGTTCATTTCCAGTTTTCTTCCCATTTTGTGAGACATCTTCATGCTGTCTCTTACTATAGATGAGCTTACAACCTGGCTCTTTCTACACTGCCAGTGTTGCCTACCCTGAAGAAGAAGACTTTGAAAGGTCTTGAATATTTTTTCCACACGTGAACATGTAGAGATGCATGTAGAGACAGCTTTCAGTTCCATAATGCCATTTGGTTTTTAATCTTGGAGTATTCTGTCCTTCCTGAAATGAAAACTTCTGTGCATATATTCATATATATGTCTGTGTATGTTTGTGTACATATATAAACATATGTATGTGTTCACGCATGCACATACATTTATTTATGACTGCTATGAAACCAAATTAAACAAACTGAACCAGAAAGTAATCTAAAATGAACTGAAGCACATTACATGCAGGCAGAGATGAGACAGCTTGGTCTATTCAGCCTCAGTAAAATAAACCAATAAGGGATGTTTTATATAGTAAATATACTGTTTTCTCTAATTTTCTTTATTCTGTTTCATGAAACATTTTTGATATAGACTCACTTTTTTGGGTGGTCTGTAATTAGATTAATTAAAAATACTATAAAAGTGAGCTAACCTTTTTATTTAAATGTATTTTACGAGTTTGTTGTGTTGTCAGTGCGCTGGTATGCAGCAAGAAGGAATGACAATTTTGTTCACAAAGGCAAGGATTTAATGAGAAAAAAAATGAGTGAAAGAAAAAATAGTTTTATATGATGGTGTAGTTTAGTCATTTGAATCACTGAATGGAAATATTAGAGAAAGAAAATTTAAGGGATCTGGTATAAGCCAGAGAAAGGGAAAAGGCAATTTAGCAGCAAGTTATAGTCTGAGTGGTGTTGTGGGTGAGTGCAGATGGGATATTGGACTGCAGGGAGGGGTGAGCTTATTGGAATAATGCAGAATAACACAGGAATAAAACTCCAATTCTATTTGGCAGATTGGAGTACTTAGATTTAGTTCACTCTACAGACAAATGATCATCTGTATCTCCTTTTGTTTCTGCAGAATTCTTTTTATCAGACCCTGAGCTTAGAGCAGACAGAAAATAAAAAGAATAATTGCAAGTTGGCATAAGTAAAATTTACTTGCTTTGTTGGTTATTTCTTAATAACTCTTTTTAATTATAGGTTGCCATTATCAGACAGTTAGCTCAGAGAACCCCAAAAGCATCCTGTATTTTTCATGCTGTTACCAGTTTAAATAATGATTGATTTTTCACTTGTAAATTTGACTATATTGCTTGTGGGGGTTGTTTTGTTAGTTTTTGTTGTGGTTTTGGGGGTTTTTTCCCTGTCTCTATAAAAAGAACCATATTTTTTCTGAGGGTATGTTGGACATTTATTCTGGAAAATTGAAAAGAGATGTAGATGCTATAAATTCTGTAGCCCTCACAGTTGAAGTGTGCGAGGCTGAGTGTCAGTTACTGTCTAATGGCATTAGAACTTGCATTAGTAATCACTGCAGAATGGCCATAGATTGTTTGGTGACCAGGGCAAACTTTGCATAAAAATAATCTTGGAAACAGCTACAAATAAAGCTTAGCAGATTTCATGGGTTGGTTTTGATTTCCAAATTGAAATTGAAATAAATATTTTCTGATGTTATGAACAGAAAAAAATATATTTTAGTACAAAATTGCTTATAACTCAGTAAGCTCAGTTTTAGGTTCCAGACTGGAGCTTCAAACAACTCCAAGAAGATGGCACAGGTGTCTCTTTGGGGACATGCCTGCTCTTCATTGATGCAGACTTCATTGGGCTGCCCCACAGCAGTTCTCTTCTCCAGACTCAGCAGTTTTGCTCCTTTAGTTAATCCTTAATTTAATTTAATTTATATTGATCAAAAAAAGCCTTTTGTTTTTAAGAGAAAAGGCCAAGCTCATCACAAACTATTCCACTGCGTCATTGCAGCACTGATGCCGAGTGCTGGTGGGGTGCTGTCCTTCAGGGAAGGCCATCTCCATGCTCTCCATGTGCTCCCTGAGGCTGTGCATAGCAGGGAGACGGCTGCAGTGCAGAGCTGCAGCAAGGCTGGAGTCAGAGGTGGCCCTTCTAACTGGGCTACCAAGGGCAAAGGAGGGTTTCCTTGGAGAAGAGAGGGAGTGGCCATGAGGTAATGAAGCCCAAGTACAATCACCTCTATCTGCTTCTGTCTGTCCGAATGCTCAGCCCTTCCCAAACGGCAATGAGTGCTCAGAAGGTTCATGTGATAAGTGTCCCTGCACCCTCAGTGGCAGCGCTGTCAGAGGTTAAAAAAAGGTTGCTCATGCCCAGTCACAGAAAACTTTGTGTTTATTTATTGCCCCTCACAAAACTTGAGAAATCCTCACTCTTCTGGAGGCTTTTTGTTTGACTTTGGGCAAACCCTTTTTATTTCTCTGTGCTTGGAATTTCATAAGCTCGAAGAATAAGAATCTTTTCCTGCCTCCTGACATGGGTTAGTGGACATTGCTGCTGAAGAGTCCATGTCAATACTTACACAGGAATCCCCAGTATCTTTTGGAATTATGCCAAGGTTTTAATTCAATGTTAATTTGGTGGAATGCATTCCAACAGCTAATTATGTGTTGAGTGAAAATGTATTATGCATCAGAAGTATTCACTGGGGGGGGGCTGTAAAGTGACACACTTAGACTTAGGTTTGCATTTTAGGGATTTTGCGTATTTGCCTGTGGAGCCTTAATTTTGCAGTGACATCTGTTTTGCTGTGTTTTGTTTTCATATTATCATCTTTAATATTTTTTTGAAACCTTTGTGGGTTTTCAGAATGAAAAGAGTAAAGTCACATGCTATTGTCTCTCACCAAGAATTAAATTTTTTATAGACATTTTTTCCCAGAAAATAAATTTTTTATTTCCCAAGGTTTTCCTGCACTACCTGAAGGCAATTGGGCCTTGTCTATAGGAAATTCACCATGACTTTGCTAAGGAGTTTGGCATTCATGAACTAAGTTTCATCTCTTTCCGTGTAACCAGCATCCATTACATGGGCACGTGCATCCAGAGGGGTATCACATAAGCACAGAATGGCTGAGGCTGGAAGTGACCTCTGGAGATCATCAGGTCCAACCTCCCTGGTCAAGCAGGGCCACCCAGAGCCAGTTGAGTGGAACCACGGACAGATGCCTTCTGAATATTTGCAGCAATGGGGATTCCATGACCTTTCCTGGCTGAATGGTTATTTTCAACAATCAAACAAAAGCGAGTTATGAAAAGCTTTTGAGGAGGTTCCCTGTTAGGCTGGGTAATAAACCAAAAAAGTGTGGGATGCTTTCTGGTCCAAAGCTTTGTCTTTTCACCTGTATGTTTAGTGTAGTTCTTCGGTTAAAAATCAGTTCTAGTTTGACTTCTTGGGCCCCACATCTCCTGGATGTGTGCCTGTGACTGTTCCCATCCACAAGAGGAGGACTAGAAAGTGCCTTTATCTGAGGTAGACCTTAGACAGCAGGATGGAGCAGCCATGGGACATGTGGGTTTGACCTTCTAAGGATCTCTGGGCAAGCTGGGTCCCAAATGAGCAGGGAGGCAAACTCTTGGTGCAGGCAAGTACAGTTCATCCAGGTGAAGTGTTTAGCTCTCTAGAGATGGCAGTGCAGCCACTGTAACAAGGAAATGTTACTGCATCGGGTGGATTTCCTTCAAGACCTCTTAGGTTGCCCATCTCTGTTTGTCTGTGTGTGGAATAACTTCTGGCAGAAATGGTAGCTCCCCTGTTCCATCCTCATAGTTCAGATTTAGAAAGTTATGATGAAGCAGAACCTGAATTGTGGCTGGACTGGGTTTCATCCAGGAGTTTGAAACAGATTTATAGATATATGTATAAACTAAAATCTTCCAAGTTTAAAGTAAACAAATAAACTAAAAAATCCCCGCTTTCTTCTTTCTTAACACAGCTTTTTGCTGAGTGCAGGCTGATTTCACTATAACTCATAAATAATAAACCATATATCAGGAAAAGCTTCTTTTCTAAGCAAAAAAGAAAACAGAGAAAGAAGATTTGTGCTCTTTGATTTTTACTTTAATTTGTCAGAGAAAGGATGAATGACATGACATAAACAGCTTTAAATGAATCAAAGCAAAACATAGATTACATTTTCATCACTCAACAATTGTTTTGCTGCACTTCGTATCTTGGGTGATGTGTGCACATCAGTTTACATTGTAAATTCTGTAGGGTGTGTGACTCCATCAACTCTGTTGATACATGTTCTTAAACAAATCAAATTGCATTGTCAGCTTTGTATAGTCACTGAAGGAACAGCAAAATACAGATCTATTTTTCCTGGAGGAGGAAAGGGAGGAAACTGTAAAGTTGGCTGTCTCCTAACTCTAGATCTATGGCCCATATCCTGGTTGAAGTTAGTAAGAAACTAAGATCTTTATTTATATATCTGATTCAATATGTTCTGAACCTTTAAAAGTTTCTGCGAATGAAAATTAAAGAAAGGTTGACAACCTCAAATGTATTTTACATATTTGATGTTTAAAGTCAGAATAAGATAGAATGAAACTTCTATAAAGCAGTAAGAGAAGGCAGGACAAATGAAGTGAATCACTTCCATATTTCTGTATTTTCACTAGGACAAAATCACCACTTACAAAACCCTCCCCCCCCCCAAAAAAAAAAAAACAACCAAAAACCACCCCAAACCAAAAAACAAACCAACCAACAAGCAAACAAAAAATTCCAAATCTCAACCATTTTTTTAATCAACTATAATTTTTTTCTCTCCACTGCAAAATGTCTTGGGTAAAATTCTGGACCATCCTGACCATGAGGGGCTTACTCAGACAGCTGAAGTGGCAAAGTGGAGTTCACTGCAGAGGAAATCAAGGACTTGCACTTTTCCTTAGCCTCTACCAGATATAAAAGGGGAATCAAACCAGTTTCTCACAGTTCAAAATAATTCTAAAAATCATAAGTTTTATATTAAATTGTGTTTTCACAGACCTCTTGTTTGACTTACAAGCTTGAGATTTTATTCTTTCATTCTAGGGAGTATTTAAATATCATGTTGGTTGCCAGACTTCCAATATAAGGATATTTTCTTCTAAAAAGAAATCACATTAGTTACTGAAGTGGCTGAAAGGAGAAAGACATGACATCCAATAAATTATCATATAGATAATAACATTTGTATTGCATTTTATTGTGGTTATGGTATTAAGTTCTATGGAAGCTAACAGTGGCACGTCTAGTTTTTGAAAATAAATCAATAATTGGAGTCTACAAAGCCTTTTCGGGCATATAATATATTTTCCAGATTTCAAAATATTAGGGCAAAACCCAGTAATCAACTAAAGCCATTTTATGGAATTATTATGTTTTTAAATTATTACTTTATTTTATTTGACTTTTGTAGGATTCTTTCATGATTTTTATTGAAAGCCTGATTAAAAAGTTGAAATTACGTTAAATTTTATTACTAAGTTTGAAAGACTCTTCTGTCCTAGGAAAACCTAATATTTCACTGAAAAAAAAATCTGCAGCAAGAGCTATAAGGCCTCTGATTTACAATTTAACTAGAGAGGAACAATATCACATTGGAGAAACACATCTAAAATGTACTAACAGCAAGAGCTTCATAGAACTAGAGGTGTCCCCTCTTGAAATAGCTTTAAAAATTTCCCAGTGAAAGATGGCTGGCTACATTTTAGACTTATTTAAAAGTATTACGGGGTCTCCAAGGTCTGGCATGTTCATTCTTTCACTTGTATGAAGCCGAAGTGCAGTAAGTGTTAAAGGTGTTTAAATCTTACAGTCTTGTTTAGCCTTTGAAAGCCCAGTACCAGTAGAAATATTTGTATAGAATCTATCAAACCAGCAATTAAAGCCTTTTTCCTTCTCACTCCATCATTTGATTTAAGCCTTGAAGTCTTTGCAGTTCAAATGCTGCAGCAGCCTGCAGAGGAACTGAGAAATGAAAGGATCTGCAAACAGACTCAGGTAGTTTCATCCCTGAGCACTGACTTGCAGAGTAGAGAAATAGAAAAAAAGAGATCCCACCTGGCAACTGGACCCATCCACACGTAGAAAGTCAGTATTTTTCAGATTTAACTACAGCAGTTTTAACTATACTGTCCAGTTTTACATTTGAGAATAAATAGCTTCCACTCAATTTAATTTGAGGGAAGCATTATGTGGACACATTCAGAGTTCAGAGAAAAACTGACAGCCAGAAGTGACCTATCTGAAGTTAATTAGTACTCTCATTCTGTCTCACAGTAGATATATGTCCATCAACAAAAATTTTGCCAGGTCCTGTTATCACTAATTGGCAGTTAATCCAACAAGAGTAAGTATTTAGGGGCCAACCCTGCACTCATTGACATAGAGGACAAAAAGACTAAAAATATTAGAACTGAGACAGAAGAGCAATATAAATGTATCTGTATTGGCCCCAAGCAATTGGTTGTGGATCGGGTGGGGTGAAGTAAGGGTTGCTGTGCTACTAACAGACCAGGCCCAAAATTGATGTGCAGGAAATCGAAGACCTAGAGAACTGAAGCTATGTCTGAAACTCCTTGGGAAATCGGTTAACGAAAGGAATTTACTTTATTTGGCACTTAAAGCTTCCTTCAGTGATGCAGTTTGTAAACTGTTGAAAAAGAGATGCAGTTCCTGTGGTGTGCACAGGAAGATTATAGACTTTGTGAAAGGGGATCAAAAATACCTTTTTATTTCTCTCCCCCCCCTGCAAGAAATCTATTCCTTTTCATATTTAGCAAAAGAAGCCACAAAATAATTGCAAATGGGCTGGACAGTGGCTTTGCACTGAGAAGATCTCCTTTCAATGCACAAGAAACAAATGTCTCTGTGTAACAAAGGGCATGGATGATGTTTTATATTTCATTTCTCATTTTTCTTTGTCCTCTGGCAGAACTATTTAACTGGTGGTTAGTGAAACCTTCTGCTCTTTAGAACTTCACCTCTTTTAATTGAAACAGATACTATGACTGCTCAGAACTACAGCTGCTTCTTCTATCTGTGAATCTGTTCTGTGTTTCACTTTGTATTGAGTAACCTTTTTCCTTTCTTATCAACGTGAAAAAAAAAGTCATTGTTTCTGTGAAAGCTCCATTAATTGTCCCTGGCATGCTTTGTGTATTACCATGTTGACAATGGACAAAATGATTTTCCTAAAGGAAAAGGAGGACTACCTTGTTGTCTTTTTTTCTCTGGACACTACTGGTCTTTAGTATTTGGCCTAGAGTACATCTTTTAGAGTCATTGAAGAAGCAAAGTAAAAAGCAGTATGTGGGCAGGAGTGAGGAGAAAGACTGTGAATCATAGAACGGTTTGGGTTGGAAGAGACCTCAAAGCTCATCCAGTTCCAACCCCCGTGCCATGGCAGGGACACTAGACCACATTGCTCAAAGCCCCATCCTGTACTTTAAAGGGGTTTCCAAACTTACAATTTACTTGGTCTGTAGAGTCAATTGTTTTCATAATAATTATACTGATAATCGGATAAAATGATACGGGTTTTGTTGGTTTGGGTTTCTTTTGTGTATTGTTTTGGTTTAGTTTGGATCTTTTTTCTAGACTTAAAATATGTTGGCATCTTCCCCCACTACATTTTGCACCTCTCTTGATCTTTCCAGTACATGCTATTTCCAAGGCAGCAGAACCCTTCCCACTGCTTGCCTGAGGGGTCACATCCCTCTAGCATCTGTGCAAACTGTGCACATATGGCTGGACCAGCCCGTTTGTTCCCTGGGGAGAGACAGGAGGCATCACCTGAAACTGTCAGGCACAGGCTGAGCTGAAGGAAGGAGACAGGACCCAGAGTAGAGCTGTGCTGTGCTGGCTCTTGTGGCTGCAGGTCTTGGAAGGGTCTTTGGGCTACAGCTAAAAGTCCTCAGCCAGTTTATAAAGCAAAACCCATCAAGGCTCTTAAACAGGAGAGCACTACACAGGGCTCAGGCTATACTTGAATGGCAAATTATTGACAGCTTCAATAAATGCTGTAAATTGAGTGCTTGCCTACAAATAAAGGCTAAAGATGAAAGGAAATGGGCCAGAGTCATTGCTTGCAATTGTGTAAGTTTTCAAATTCACTGAAATTAGCCTTTGTTTATAACAAGAGGAAATTTGACCAGGTGTGTTACACTGTGAATAAGTGTCTAATGAAGTACCACAGGACAGATTTTAAGTTTGGCCTGGATTAACATAATCTTTAATGATTTGGAAGAAGGAGACAGGCGGCATGTTCATTAAATTTGCATGTGGTACAAAGGTTGGTTTCAAATACTATTGAAGGTACAAAACCACTGTGAAGCTGAAAGAGACTTCAGTGAACAAACCCAATTAATAAAAAACCAACCAACTAGAAAACTCCAAAACCAAACCAAAACAACCCAAAAAACCCAACAAAAAAAACTAGAAAGAAATAATTCAGCTCAGCAAAATGTAGGTTGATAAATGTAATGATTAATATTCAGAATTAAAATGTAGGAAGGAGAAGTCCAGGTAATGTGGAGAGAGACAAAGATTTCTCATCTACCAAAAATAATAATAAACAGATTAAAAATAATGTTTACCCTCCTATTAGTGGGATCACAGCACTGTTTTTTTTAAACTGGGTGACATATTTTGTAGGCTTCTGAAAATGTTAAAATATTGAGAGATTAGAAAGAAAGTGGAACACTTAGAAATACATCAATAGCATTAAGTGAAAGGGGGTTGATTTCAGAGCAGAGGTTTAAAAAATGTGTGCAAAGTAGCAGAGGTAAAATATCTTTTCAGGGAGGAGTTAAGGTGTTGGGAATGTTTTGGTGCACATGTGAAGATGGCTGATGTGTGTGTTCAGGATAACACTGCTGGAGCAAGGGGAATGGATCACAGCACCAAAGATTTAAATCGAGTGCAAGGAAAATATCTTGGAAGTAAAATGTGTTCACTGGAAAATAATTTTCTCAAGGATGATTAGGATTTAGCATTTCTGTGTATTTTAGCCTCTCTATTATATCTTTCTTCCAAAAGTGCTGTGCAATAGGCATGTGTGATTTACCTGGTGGGGTGTTAGGGATGCTGCGAGACACCGCTGCCGAGCTCTTGTGGGGTGTTCCAACTGGCAAGGGGTGGATCTGGGAACATTTCCCTGCCAGAGAGAAAAGCAAAAGTGCCCTCAGCTTGGTTGTTTGGTTGTTAGTTTTTTTTCAATATGAAACCTCAAAGTAAAACTATTGGTATTTATTGCATCCGCCTCAAACTATAAATGCTGCAATTTTTCTTTTTTTTTAAATCTTCTTTTCTAACATTGAGGATCTGGTGACTTAGCTAAGTTTTACTCTGAATGAGGCAGGTATCTCAAAGTACTAGATGTGTTAAAAGACTGCTTTGCCTCAAGTATGCCCTTGTAGTGTCCAATTATGCTCTTTCTTTTGAATAATCACTTTTATTGGAAAGAAGCAGGATTTTTTTTCTTTAATCTTGTTGAAGTTAAGAGTAAATGCTTCAAAAGAAAACTACCAGTGTTTCTTTTATTCCAGAGCAATTTCAGGATGATGAATATTATTTCAAGAAATATTTCTTCATTAGTATCTTCTGTTTGGTGATGGCCTCATCAGCTGCTGTAGTGAATTTAGTGAGTCTTTTTAATTTGTCTGCATGTTTCAGTTCAATTAATTTTCTTGTTAAGTTTTTGGCGGTGAACGTGTCTAGGAGGGTTTGATGTAAGTTAAAGATAAAATTCCTGCTTTAGATACCCAGCTTGAATTCATTAGCAAATCATAACAGCAGCTGTCTTTAAGGTTTTTAAAATAAATTTTCTTTTTCTTTACCATGATATGCTCCTTAAAGCCTATAAATTGTTTTCTAAGCTCTTTAAGCTGTAATTACTGTATCAGGAATGAGAACTCTGGAAACCTTTATTTGTATAGGCCCTCCTGGGTGTCAGCAATGTGTGGTACCAGTAGAAGGATCATTTCTGAGACACTGTAATTGATTCAACATTGTAATTTACTCAATAACTTAATCACAGAGTCACAGGATGGTTGGGGTTGAAAGGGGCATGGGGAGATCATCCAGTCCAACTAAACCCCCGCTAAAGCAGGTTCCCCTGGAGCAGGTTCCACAGGGTGTGTGCACATGGGTTTTTAATATCTCCAGAGAAGGAGACTCCACAGCCTCTCAGGGCAGCCTGTTCTAGTGCTCTGCCACCCTCAGAGTAAAGAAGGTTTTTCCTGTGCTCAGGTGAAGCTTCCTGTGGTTCAGTTTGTGCCTGTTGCCCCTTGTCCTGTTGCTGGGCACCACTGAAGAGTCTGGAGCCATCCTCTTGGCACCCCTTCACCTCTTTTCAGCCCTTTGCTCCACTTGGTGGTGTCTTCTGGCTTCAGACTCTGTAGCAAGAGTAGTGGAAAGAATTATTACCAATCTCCTGGTCAGTACAAAGTGCTTTGTCTTTTGTTTATAAAAACCAGGTGCCTGTTTATCAGCATTTCTAAATGCTTGTGTCTGGATGTAACTGTGGATGCACAGAGCATCTCAGCACAGAAACTGCTAGAGGTCAGCTCTGAAATGAAATCTAAGATGACAGTGAACTCTTTAAAATAGACACTCTATCAGTTACTTCCTATGCCTGCTGTGAAGTGATAGTGATGTTGAGTGCAGGCACAGGGAGAAAACTGTCTAGGCAAGGTTTTTGAGTCTATCAGGAAAGGAAAGCCTGTGTGTCAGTAATAAAACAAGCAGAAAAGAAGCATTCCAAACAAATCACATTATGATATGTCCATGATATAATTAGCCTGTGCTTCAGGATTAATGCTTTAATTTTATACTGAAATAGCAGTCAGAGTTTTCATTCTAAATTAAAATCATTTGGAAATATCTTCTCTGCCTTTTTGATTTGTATTCATTTGCTGTTTTTTTCTTTTAAAACAAGTAACTTGAGCTCTGGGGAGTTAATAATACTGAAAATAGATTATGTACTTGTGATAACACTTCATTGCACCTATCCTAGCAAGCAAGACTTAATGCTTGAATAAGTGGACTTCCATAGATCTCTAATGGGTGTTTTCAGAAATAGTACTTTGTGGGCATTAGAAGACATGATTCTCTGCAATGGAAATTTCCACTTACTTAATTTCTAAATAATTAACTCTGGTATTCATTACTTTTAATTGATGATTAGACCAGAAGATTCTCAGTTTGCCAAGGAAATACTATATTTAAACAAAACTGTTATTTTGGATGGGAAGTATCTCATGTCTCCTAGCTCTGTGATTGTTGCTTATTGAGGTATGGTTTTCATAGTGAATAGTGCTATTACATGTTTAAAAAAACCACATCTGTCACAGGCTGTCTAAGCTAGATCAGAGACAAAATGGGTTACATATTATAGGCACCATTCTTTCATGAGAGGAGGAGGTTTTAATCTGCAAATACAGCATAATACCTATTCCCAGGTCAATTTCTGCTTTGCTCACTAAGGCAAATGGTGTAAATTGGTTTAAATAGGTGCTGGAATTGAAGTGACAAGAGTAATTTATACTACCTTAGGTTCTCTTACCTCCTTTAAAAGATGAGACACTTTGTTAAAGCCTGTGCGGACTGCTCTAATTGGTCAGGCTGCAGGGAGGTTCAGTAAGTTTCCCTGGGTCCTGCAGCTCATTTTGCAGAGTCTGCAGGACAGCTGGGACACCAGTTGCCTTCCACCATGGTCTCTGTGCCTAATTCCATTCCAGACTTGACACAGAGTTCAGACTGATTTTGTTTTTACCACTGTATTATTAAATATTGAATGTGCTGTTTGCACTCACAAGTATCTTTAGTGCTCAGAAGTGTGTGAACAATTTGAGATATAGAAGTATCTACCTTAAATCCTTTTTATAGATAATGTTCAGCGGTCCTGAAACATGCACGATTTGCACAAACTGCAGCTAACAATGTTTCATCCACGAGCTATGCTTGTAGCAAACTATACTTCAGTCTCAAATGTGTGATATCAGAGTGACAAAAGAATGCAAGTTGGTGTTGGTTTATGACCCTCACTATTCAAGCAAATATTTTAGAGCAATGCAGATTTTTCTACTGTGGAATTCTTAGTCAGGGGAAGAAGTGTGGCCAAGGAAATTAACAAACCCCAATTTGTTCTTTTTATTCTTGAAAGAGGAGCAGTGATGTGTCACTTGAGCACTCTTTCCTCTAGTGACTTCCCCAGTAAATTACATAGTTTCTCTTGCCTGCCACATGCACCATTAAACATTCTGTGTATCTCCCAATCTTCTCCATCCTAACATGGAGGAAGCCAGTAACAAGATTACTCTTTGTCACTAAGAATTACTTGCATGGCTATAAGGGAGGAACATTCTATGTGTACATGCACAACAGGAGTCAAAGGATAATCGGAGAGCTACTGAATTAAGGGCATCTATCAGAGCACTCAGTTTTCTGGTACCTCTTCATGTATTCCTGCAATGCTGTTATAGTCGGGAATTTAAATGCTAATCCAGGGATCATAAGAATTGTAGTTAGCAATCAGCACTTAAAATAAACAACAATAGCAATGAAAATGAAGGCTGTACAAGTAACACTTAGAGGACTTTCTTCACACATCCTTGAGGAGTCAATGCTTTCTCTTCTGAGGAACCCCTAACTCTTAACTAGAACTGAGAGTTAAAGGAAATCACTGGCTGGGCCTGCCTGAGAACGTCAGGATAGGACTGATCTTGCTGACAAGCACACCCTTGTGCGGTTGTACTCAAGGGGAGGAGCTGCTGTTCCTGTGTTTGGAAACACGTACTTAAGGAGTGTCCTGCAGCTCCCATGGAGACCTTCTCTTTGCAACTCTGTTCTTCTGTGTTGCTGAATCCTTCCAGTATTACCACCTCCGGCAGTTCTGTGTTGGTGACAACCCATACTTTGGGCACGCATCACCAAAAGCAAAATACAAGATGGTTTAAAGAGGCAAGTACAGCTGGGTGAGAAAGAGGCTGCATTTTGGATTCATTTTTCTTGCATTGCACCATGTAGTTCTTTGTAAGCAGTACCACAGAACTATGTAGGTACACGTGAACAACACATGATGCCACTCAGATGCTAACAATCAGTTAATTATTTTACTTCATTACGTGTTTCTAGACATTGGAAAAGGATTAAAACTTCGGCAGACAAAGCAGTGATAACTTTATACTGACCTAGATAAGCAAGATATGTCTGGGAAATGCTAATAAGCATTTTACATCTCTGCTCTCTTTCTGCATGGCTGATTTATCATTTAACACAGCCCACTGTTATGCAGCTTTCCTTTCTTTTCATGATCCTGGATTCCACCTAAAGAGCCATGCCTTTCAGCTGGGCTTGTTAGCACAAGCAGTGTGCAGCATTAATAGCTGTTCCTGTGTTCAGTTCATCCCCTAGCTTGGGCATGGCTGGTACGGACAGCATCTATTCTGAGTTTGAGCCATGTCCTCTGAGTGAAAGTACCAGAGCCCAGAAAAAACAGATTTGGAAATCAAACAAGCTTCCTAATCTTGACAAACCAGTGTCAAGGTTCTAGGTGCCAGAGATGCAATTTTCAGTCCCCCTAATAAACCAAGGTGCTAAAACAGTGTGAGGTTAGGGCTGAGCAGAGAAGGGTTCCCCAGTTTTTAAGTTTATGTTGCACTTTAGTAATTCTTCAGCATGCAAAATGTGATAAAACATGTAAAAACGAGCATGTGGGGTTTATTTTCCCTTCTATTCAAGCCTTAAAGGTAGCCAGCTAATAAGGAAATTCAGTCCTCAAGTATAGTCATGGTCTCTCAAGTGTATTAAGTCCATTTACTTGGTGAAATACTTTGAGGACATAGGTATGTCTAAAACCTTTTTCTCTTTACTATCCAAGTAAAGCCATCTGCAGCCAAGATCTTCTGCTGAAGGGAGATTTCTAGATTTATTTCAGAAAAAAACCCCACATTTTTTTCTATTTTCGGCTAAGAAAAATAGCTTGAAAGAGAAAGGTATCTTTCATATAAAATGAAATCATAGGAGACTCTCCACAGAGGCACAAGGTAGGTTGTGAGTTTTCTCTCACGCTGAGAAAAGACGGAGTTTGGCTTCGTGTTCTGTGTAAGTGTTTAATTCCTAGCACCAAGCCATGGCTTCTGTCAAAGGAGTGGGAAGGACACCCCTGTGCCTTGTCCTGGCCTTCTAGTTAGTTGTTAGACTCCTTTTGGGAATGCAGGTGGGTGAAAGGACTTGTGAGGTTGATGAGGAAGTGTTCAGTGTCTGGATTTTACTTGGGCTTACATGTGAGGTCAGTGTCAAGCTATTTACCACTGCCAACAGCAAGGTATTTCCTGACATGTCCAGAAGCTAAACTTGAAAAGCATCTTGATTTCATATGTCTGTAAAAGCAAGGAGGCAACAAAAAGTAGATTCCAGAAGACTGAGGCTTCATTTCAGTCCTTTTCTAGGTACTCCCCTCTTCCCTGACTCTGTTTCCTTCTCTGTTAGATTTGACTTATCAGTATCTACGTCATGAAGGATTTCCAAGCCCAAAGTAATTAAGTCTGAAGAGTGTGTTGAGACATTCATATGGAAAGCACTGTCTAACTGCACTGGCATAATTATACACTGCATAACCGATCCAAGCACCAAAGAAAAGTGGAACACGAAAGAACAGCTAAATTTATCCTAGAAAATGGGTTCAGCAGTTCGGCATTCAGATTTAGATCAGTAGAGCAGCCTCACTGCTGTTTAAAGCCACACAATCAGATAATTTTGGCTGATGCAGGATCAGTTGTTGTGAAGTGCCTTTTAATATGTGTTGATTTAACTATTAATTAAGAGGATTTTTAGCATACAATTAACCTATACTTTTGTTTTTAAAATGCTCTTTGGGTAAAACACTTATTGTTTGATTTTAGTTCTTAAACACTCCCTTTCCATTAAATTTACTGTACTTTTATGTTTTATAACTCATACCTAGATCATAGCATTGATAAAATATTTTTAGGATATTTAGATGAATAATTTTGCACAAATTTTTCACCAAATTTGTGCAAATTATTTATTTAAATGAAAAATTTTGCACAAATTTTTCACCAAATTTGTGCAAATTATTTATTTAAATGAAAAATTTTGCACAAATTTTTCACCAAATTTTTGCATCAAAATGAAAACTGAGAAAAAAATAAAATTCATGTGGTGGAGTGTAAAGTGTCTCACTGGGCTACAGGTACAATATTTAATCCCTTTACCTTTTTCACTGCCAAGGTGTAAAAAAATGCCAGCATAATCTGCCAGTAGTGTAATCTGGTCTGTAAAATGGCTAATGTCCTACTCCCCAAATTATGAGAGCTGTGCTTGCACAAATTAAGATTTTATAGCTCACACTCATGCATATGCAATGAACTGTGTTAGCTGATAGAGGTGTTTTTGTGTTTTTTTGTGATGCCACAAGCTTAAAAGGTCCAGTAGCTTTTACAACTGTTGTTTGTTTTTTTTGGTTTAGTTTTGTTTGGTTTTTGTTGTTGTTGGTGGTGGCGTTTTTTTTTTTGTTTTTTAAGTGCACAACAGCTTTATTAAAAGAGATGAGATAGGAATGTGTCTGGAATTTATCCTGATGTTGCAGGTGTGCTGCAGTATTGTGCTCATCAAAGTAGCACTGCAAAGAACCTGTGACTTAAAAAAGAGAACTATAAAAGCATCCACCCAACCCCATCCCCAGGAACACAGTCAGGACCAATTTTTCAGTTAGGGCTAATTGAGCTAACAGTACTGCCAATGGTGTAGATGGTTATTTATACTGGTTTATTTACTGGTTAGTTCAAGGGTGAGTATCATGTTTTTCCAACTCCTCCACAGCAGAAGCAAGCAGAAGGGCCTGTCCGCAGCTGGAGGCTCTGTGTCTTGAGGGCTGCGTGACAGAGCCAAGAGCTCTGCCAGACCACACTGGGGGACAGCCGAGTCAGAGTGTGCAGCCTGGGAAAGAAATGAAGCAATTTGTGCAAACTGTGCTGCCCAGGATGCTCTCCTCTTGTAGGCCTTGGCACAGAGGGAAAATCATCCCAATGTGCACCATGAAACTCCGTGTTGTCAGTGCTGCTGCCTCAAATGCATATACTCTTCATTGCTTGCAGTGCTAATTAAGATTACTGTATGCTTAATAGCAGTAGAAGTATAATTCACATCATAATACATTAATGATGTTCAGGATTCTTATTATGGGCCTAAAGCCAAATGGGAATAGTGTATTGGGGTGATGTAGTGGTGTTGAGTTTAAGTGCTAAAATAAATGCTGCAATTGCTGCTGGGTGATGAAAGGGTAACTGGAGAAGTTTTGCTCTTTCACTGGTGTGTGCTTGTTGTATGAGGGGTAAACTCAGAGAAGTGTTACTGCTGCTTATGCAGAATGCAGAAATCAGAATCTCCTTTTCCTACCAGATGCAGAGAAATCAGGCATAAATGTTGGAGTGCTTACCTAAAAATTAGTGTCACATAAAACCTGCACTGAAACGCTGGTAGTAATAAATCCTCCTAAAGAAGAGAAAAATTCACAAAGGAGAAAAAATAATAAAATTGAAAATAAAATTATCATAGGATTTTAAGTTGCTCCTGGTGCTACTTAATAGAATAAGAAGTTAAAGATTTTCATTTCTATATTAAAAAAAATCTAGATTATATTTTCATTTATGGCATCATTCATATAATAAGTTGTATTATTTTAAATTTCAGCTTAATGTCTAAAATTGAACAATACAAATTACTTTTCAAGATAAAGGCATTACAGCTGAATTTCTCTGTTTCAGTAAGAAGTTCTAACTGAAACTATGTATTTGAACAGTTTGTAACTCCATATTTCAATTAGAGCACATTGAGAAATATACTTAAAATGGATTTTAAAAAACCTCAAATACATAGCAATGATTTGGCATGATTCCACTGCTTAGAGAGTGATTGTGTGTATACGCGATACTTTGCTAATGTTACTTTGCAGTGTTGCTGCTTGTTTGTTTATTACAGTTTTATTTATTAGTGATTTGCTTATTATAGTGATTTGTTTATTTATTTATTAGTAATTTTCCTAGCAATTTGAATCACTCTATTTTTTGTCTTTATTTCTCCCTCTCCAGTAGCAGTGTCCAGGCTGCTTTTCCCCTCCAGCACCAGGAAAGGCAGCTGGCCCTCTGCTAGCTGTGACAGTGTGAGGATGGAGGGTTTGGGGCACAAACTTTTCATACGAACATAGAATAATTGGGGTTGGGAGGGACAGCTTCCACTAGACCAAGTTGGTCAGACCCTCATCCAACCTGGCCTTGAACGCTCCCAGGGATGGAGCTCCCGCAACATCTCTGAGCAACCTCTTTCAGTGCCTCATCAGCCTGAGGGCTTGCAGAAACACTCTGGACTAGAGGTGTTATTTTACCTTTAAAAACTGCTTAATGCAGAAATTGAGGTTTGAGGGAACAGTAAGAGACTTTGTGATTCATTCTGGTTCCACTGGTGAGAGAAGAGCTGGCAATGGAACTGGTGGGCTTGGCATTCCCGGGCATAGGGGCACGCAGGGGCAGGGACAGGGAATGGACCACGGACATTCAGTTCTTGCTGCGCTCTGGTTCGTTTATTATTATCAACATTTCTTTATTATAATTATACTTAGTGTTGTTTTATTTTTTAATATATTTTCATTATTATTATTATTATTATTTGTTTTCAATGTCTCTGGCAGTTCTGGTGATGTCGGGGGCTCCGCGGGACGCGTCCCTGGGGCGCTGCCGGCAGGTGGTGCTGGCGGAGCGCAGCCTCCGCGCCGCCCGTGCCCGCATCCCTGCATCCCCTGCCGTCCTCGCATCCCCGCTCGGCCCCGCATCCTCACCCGTTCCCGCATTCCCGTCCCCGCATCCCCTGCCGTCCTCGCATCCCTGCCCAGCCCCTCATCCCCGCCTGTTCCCGCATCCCCGCCCGGCTCCGCATCCCCTCCCGTCCCCATATCCCCGCCCGTCCCCATATCCCCGCCCGTCCCCGCATCCCTGTCCGGCCTCGCGCGCGGCTTCCCGGAGCGGCATTCCCGGAGGGGCATTTCCGGAGTGAGCGATCCCCGTACAGCGGTGTCAGCTCAGCAGCGGGATGTGTTTTCCCCGGAGGAGCGGCCTGTGCGAGCCCGCGGGGCCGGTCCCTGTGCGTGCCGTACCCACCGGCCCCTGCCCGGAGCGCAGGAGGCCGAATGATCCCAGGCTGTCGATGCATCACACCCCGTGTTGCTGCAGGAGCGGCAAAAACAGCTCAAATGAAGGTGTTTGCCCAGCTGCATAAACTAAAGAAAGCAGATGTTGTACAAGGGGTGAATAAACCACTGTCACTGGGGACAGCGGGAAGTTGCCTCAGGATACTGCCCGAGTCTGACTTTTGTCAGGGTTTGGGCTTTTTTATTTTGTTTTACTGGGAATTAGAAGTTTGAGTTTGATTTTAGGCACAGAAATAGAGCTAACTCTCAGTCACCCACAGAAAGTTTGGACAAGTTACAGATTTGTGACTAACACATGAGATTGAGAATAATCAATGGTAGCTGGTGAATCACAGTGGAATGTATAGCTATGAGTTATGTAACCCACAGATAAAATGTAGAGGGGGATAATAATAAAAATACTGTAGTCAAAGCTCTACAAAACTCCTGCAAAAGTCCTGCAGAGGAAATGACATCTTGATGTAGCAAAGATCAAAGTAGTGGGGGAAGAACTAGGAAAAGGATGATATCAGAGAAACTGGTAAAAAATACTCTCAGGAGACCCTTTGTGCTGCAAGTGATGTGTTTGTAAGATGAAGTCTGAAGATAGATTTTTGAGACTGTCTAATAAGAAATTCTTAGAAGAATTAAAGATGTTATGGTGAGCATATTGCAAGGAGCAAATCTGATTACATCTGGCTGGTCACCTCATTAATGAACTGCACTTAGCTCACATGATGTTTTCTTTTTCTGTTCATAACTAAGTGTCCAGAACTTTTAAAGCACCCTCCTGCGGCCCACATCCTTGATAAATGTGGCAAGGTTAGACAAGAAGATATTTATTCATAAATGCCAGAGGCAGTTAGGAAACGAGACAATTCTTAGGATGTTATTGCCAGTCAGAGACCCTGAGAAGATTGGCATATGATAATGCCACGAGACAGCCAGCTTGGGAGCTCCACTGGTTTGAGGTCAGGCCTCTCTGCTGGTGAGAGATGACTCTTCCTCTAGCTTTGTCCTCCAGGATGAGAGTAATTTCTTCCTCTGGGCTTTGTTTTCATTCTTGAGGTACAAATATGTGTTTCTAGGTGTGAGTCTATCTAGCAAAGACAATTCTCAAAGCAATATTTTGATCCAAAAGTAAGTTATGGATAAAAAGCTATGATGAAGAAACTTTTCAGAAACTGTAATTTGATTTTTTTATTTGCTTGTGACTTGAAAATAAGGATAGAATAATACTAAGCATAATATGTCCTTGCATCTGAGGAATAGGGGCATTAAACATATGCTGGGCTTGTGTTCCAAAACACTGTTGTGTTCATTTCATAAATTACCACGATATTCTAAATTTTGTATTTCATCTACATACTTATGATCCATATGCATTTCACTATGTGTGTGCTACAGCCATGGGATGGTTGTTCAGCCCTTGAATTAATTTGTTTTCTGGTTCATGTAATAAGAGGTGTTTGGCCTTCACTGTGAGTCCTCTTTCAACTCGCAGTGTAAATTCTCACATAAATTGAAAAGCAATGACTCAGTGTGTCTCAAAAATAAGCCTTTTCCTGGGAAATTCATGAAGAGCTTGGAGTGGAAGATTTTATATTTTAATGAGATGAGTCAGAAACATTTCATTAAGAATCTCTTGTAAAGCGTGTTTTGGATAGGAAATGGTCCAAATAATATAAACAGATTTGACTTTGCATTTGAGATATTTCTATCTTTGATATCATGCAAATGTAATGCTAAAAACTGGACTCAGTATTGTACTGCAAAATCTATGATTGGTCTTAAAAGACACAATGTAACAAATGGCAGGAAGGATAAAGTTGGCAAAATCAGCATCTGTTATCTGTTAGCTAATTCATGATTTATAAAAACAAACAGCTAGTTAAGTCTTCAATAAAATGTATAAAACCCCAATTAATTAAAAGAGACACTTTGTGGTTTGAGGCAAATTTCTATCATGGTTAACATTCTGTGTGAGAACCTGATAGAGCAGAGCAGCCCCTCTGTTGGTGGGAAATAATGTACATCATCAAAATCAGCCTTAGCACAGAGCCTTGCACCACAAGGAAATAAGAGTCATGAAAGAGGAGCTAACAGAATGTTATCCAGAGGTGCCAGGGGTATTGTACACAACACTGAGCATGCTGAGAATTAATGGAAAATGCATATAGCCTGGCTGAAATACTAATTATTATCTTGTATGTATGTTTGCATTTCCTTCCCACTCTGCAGTGCTGTGGCTCTAAGGTGACTGAGGATGTCCGTGCAGTTCTGAAATAACCATTTTTTTGTTTAATCACAGAGATCTGACTAGTAAAGGTAATTTAAACCATGGGCATTAAAAAGGCCAATGGATTTTCCTGCACAATTGCCATAATGCAGGCTCAGGTCATGGACTCTTCCCTCTTCCTTACTGCACCTTTTCTTGAGCTTCCCATGTCCATACCTGCTGGAGAAATGCTTCTTTGCATCCCAGTGTCTTTTAGGTTCCTGAGAACGGTGGTGAGAATGTCTCATGCCACAAAGCAACAGGTATCTATATTTTATTTCAAACTTGCTTGCATATGAGAAGAGGATGAAGGGTTGGAGATGAGAATGATCAACTTATTGTGTAAAAAACAGAGGGATCCATATTTTAGGAAAAATAGTGATGTGCTTATTACAGGATTTCATTGGTCCCAAACTAACCATCACTGTGTAGCTTAGCATCATGTTCCCACTGCAGTTTTACTAGTCAATTCTTTTCAGAATCTCTGATCAAATACTGCATAAAAGCAAGGGGAAGCCAGAGCAAAGACCAAAGAGTTACATTTGGAATGTGGTTTTAGCAGTGCTTTATGGGAAGGGTCTGACAGCTTTTTGTTGTCCTGAACTTACCCCATTAGTCTTGACTTTGAATTAATCTGTTTTTGATCTATGTCAAAAATCCTCTGTCAATAAAGCAGAAGGCATTTATTGTTTTGCTGTTACTCATATTTTTCTCATTTTTTCTTGTACTAGTCTTCAGGCTTCTGACAGTGATTTAGGAATGCCGAGGTCTGCATTTATTTATGTGACATCATACTTATATAGTACTAGTTACTCTGTCCCTAGAAATGAGGCAAGGAGACAGAATATGGGTCTTGTTTTGCTGTCACTGTATTTATTTTGCCCACTTCTTCCTGGGTGCACAGAATATACAGCTAATGCCTGCTGAAAACGAGCTGACCAGAGCTTAAGTTCTTCATTGTAAGACAGGATTGCCCCTTGTCTTCCTAGATAAGGTCTTCAGAAAAGAGATTTGTTTCATCTGGGGTTTTTTGTGCATGTGGAATTTCGTGCATGGAAAAGATTTTGAGGGCATGAAGACAGATTTTTTTTGGCACACATAATTTTAATCAGAATCGATTTAGTATGTTTTACCCCACTGAGGGATGGGTATACAGAGTATGCCTGTTTCATTCTCTCAGTACAAAATGGGGCAGTCCCACAGCCCATCCCTCAACAGCCTCTCTCCAAGGGTCAAAAGCAGAGATGCCAGAAAGGGTGTAGAACCAAGAAAGACATAGTGGTACTCCCTCAAAATGCTCTCCTTGCCTCCAGCAATTTGCAGTCCAGGAATTTCTCTGATCACAGATGGTTTTGATGGTATTAATAACCCTCAGTAGATTTTCTTCCCATGTCTGGTTCTAAACAGATGTAAACTTTTCATTCTCTCAGTAATCTGTGCAAGTTCTGCAGCCAGTCTGGTGTGTGAAGAAGCATCTCTTCCTCTTTCTTTTGAATCATTCCCATTTAAGCTTGTAGTGCAAGAACCAGAGGTCAGTTCTGGTCATCTTCTCTGTCCCAGCCTTGTTTTTATAGGCTTCGGTCATGTGTTTAATCAGTTGTCTTTTCCAAGTTGATAACAATACTCATAAAATTAATTTTATAACAGCATCCATAGAATTATCTTCTGTAAGGTGACAACTTGAAGCTGTTAACTTGGACATTCCTTGGTTTCTGTTCCTAAGTGCAGTTTACACAGCGCTGATGTTAAAGCTCCCTGAAGTGTCATGTGAGGTCCAGTTTTAGTTTGAAACCAGGCTTGTGTGCATGTCTTTATGAAATGTCTGTAAGAGATATTGTAAGCCACAGCATGAGCTGTGCAATCCATATCAAAATAAACAAGATGTTTCAATAATAAGTATCTGTTTAGAATTAGATCTGGGAGATTATTTGGGAGATGTTTAATGATAGAGTGGGTTTCAGGGGAAATGGCAGATATGAAAATAAGACTTGTTAAACAAGCCAAGTCCCTAAACAGCTTCTCATTCAACATGGCCACTAATTCATGGGCTGAGTTGTAATTAACAGTCCAGGATTCTTCATCTGATGAAAAGTGATGCGTCTCTGTTTGAATATATTTTTGGGTAACTGTACTAGTAATGATTAATCTTCAAAATGAATGAGTGAGGGATAAATAATGGTATAAAATCTGAGTGGAAGGCAGCCAAAACGAAAAGCCATGATGCAGGATTTTAAAAACGAATCTCCAGACTAATTACAGTATTTGGTTTGGTGGGGATGAGGGATGCAGTTAAAGCATGTACTCAGATCTCATCACAGCCATGTGAAGAATGAAACTTCTTCAGGGTTCTCTATTATGCTTTAGGACACAGCCTGATGTAAAGATCCAAAGCTTATCCTTGCTGTTGATTGCAGTTTATTACTACTTTTAGCAATAGGTTCAATATGGTCTTTTCCTTATTTAAAACCTTGTAGCACAACCTTTCCAAAGGGTGCACGGAACCTGAACAGTTTTAAAACCACACTGGGTATTTGTGCTGCCCATGTCCCTGATTATGGTCAAATTCTCACACTGATCACCACAATACATCCCACAAGCTCAGTTTTCTAAGTTTTGGGGTTATTTTCCATTTAAATATGTGATAGCCCAAAGACAGAAAAACAGTTCTAGGATGGTGGTATCCTTAAGCACACCTCTGGAAGTGGTAACAAGCCTTGTTGTGAGTTTAGGATTCTCTCGCTGTTCTGGTGCTGTTTGTTGATGATGTTGTAATCTAAGGTTGCCCATCATGCTCTCAGGGAGTTGGATTTGATGCATACAGTGTGCTTGTCTGCCCCTTGGAAGTAGGAGGAAGTTTGCAGTGAAAATTAGCTGCTACTGTCAGCAAAAAATCACGGTGTGGGGATTACAAAGCACCTATGGAACATTTAATGATTTAACAATTCTAAAACTTTGTATCATTGTCAAGGAGAATGGGAAAATTAATTTAATTGGGACAATATTTCATTTAGAGTTAAGCTTAATAGGCAATTTCTGGTCACTATGAGTGTATGTTATTTGCTAAGCTTGTGTTTTCAGTGTTTTATCAGCCTTACCTCACCTGACCTTACTGAGAAGAAACTAAATTTAAGTTCTATCTATTTAGCTTAGGTTTCTCTACCAAATTTATAAAGAATTACTTATAAAAGACTGAGGAGTAGAAAGGCTAATTAAAAGTCAGACCTTTTTTTTAATCAGAAAGAAATATAATTAATACTAGCTAATGTTTTTATATTAATATGCCTTGGTTCTAAAGGTAACAACATGGAAAGTCTTGTCTTCTATAAAGAGAGTGAATGAGCAGTGTATCCCATTATAACAGGCTGTAAAGAGTATCAAAAGCCAGAGGAAGTTTAGTAAGAAATAAAGGTGAAAATGGAATTTTTTAATAGGATAATAAAGGAATAGAAAGGAATAGCTTGGACACAAAGTGTGGACAAGAAATGTGATTCTTCCGAAAATTAAGGATCTTCCTTTTACTTGTTAATCATAACAGATTAGTGCATCTGCTTGCACCATATCTGAATAAAAATCCTGTGGTGAGGGGGGAATTTTACTTATAATGGGTGCTTTAGTTCCTAAGCTACAATATCAATTTGTGCTTGGTTCGATTTGCATAATATTTTATGAGTGTCTGATTAAGCCTTTATTAAGCCTATTTCATGAGGCTTAATACATCTGCAGTGTAGGTTCTGCCTCTGAATTGAGGCTATTGTCGCAGCAGCTATCCTCATTTTCATGAGATTAATTTCATTTGATAAATGATGTTGGCAGACAAATACATGTATGCTTAAACTGCCTAAATAAATGGTTCTAAATACTCAAAAAATTGTTATTGTATAAGGTGATTTTAATCTTACTCCATTTCTTTGGATGGGAAGAAGTCAGTATTAAAGTCTCTCTTTCTCCTCAAAGTCCATAAAAGTTGAATTAAAAAATGCACAGAAAATTCCAAACCTGATTCATCAACAGAGTTGTTTCACAGCAGCTGCTCCACAGTTAACACAAACTGAAGTCGTCAGTTTACACCTTTGGGAAAACTGGTTGTTCAGAGAACCTTTTCATTCTGTTCTTGTCTTGTATTGATGGGAAAATAAGAGTAAACAAGGCAATAAAATTAGGGAGGTAGTGGGATGCTACGTTACAGTGATTTTGCAGGAACAGGTGCTTGCCCTGGTCCTCTTTATTTGATCTTGTAGCCTAAAGGCTGAACAATATCATCCTTAGTAGGATCTTATCAGGGACAGGGTTTGAAACAAGGCAGCTGCTCTTTTGCTGTCAGCCGGGCTCATGGATTGGTAATTTGTTTTAAGGCATAAAAATAAAATACAGGAAGAAAAACTTGGCTGGCTTACCTCTAAACAAATTCCTCTGCCACAAGGTTTGCTACCTAGATACTTAAAAAATCAACAGAACACATGGGGCTCACCTCTAGAATAAAGCATCTTCCATACTCACACAGTATTGCCAAGTTCTCTACTATTCAATGCTGCTGGGAAACAATTAATCAAAAGAATAATTCTATCATGAAACTTGTTGTTAAAGCAATGATTTTATTTACTTTTCCCAAAGCTGGCATGCTGCCAGCAGAGCCAGGTATATATGAAAAAGGAAAACCTGCACAGGGAAGCTGTACGGTGGCTCAAACAGGTTTTGCTGAAAGCCACTTCAATCTCTGTGCTTGAGTTCTGGAACAATGTCATTCATTATCTTGGCTAATTTCCTCCCCTAGTATTTCAGTTTGGTGTTCTGTGCATCATAAACCATGCTGAATGTTCCTGTAGTACTTAAACACTGTCCAGCGCAATTTCACGTTTGGAGTTATTCTCTTCTGCATTGCCAAGGTCTGCCTCTGAGTAGCTAATTAAAATATTTGTGTGTTAAACCATCTGCATGCATGACATATATTTTTTGGTGCTGACCCTCTCCTGGTCTAACTGGTATGAAAAATAAGGAAATGTGGAATTCAGCGGAATACTGACCACAATATTTTGGTGTCATTTGTGACACTTGAAATTGGGAGAATAGATGCTCACAGGCAAGTCAGAAGATGCTGCTGTCATGGCTTCATGCACTACACTGTGACACTGCTGTGAAGGAAGGGTTTGTAAGTCTGAGGAAGAAAACATAACTCCCATGTGGATTTAACCTACACTACCAGAGAATAAGGTTATTACATTTACCTGGAATAAATGATACTGAATAAAATTGCAATTGCGATAAAATTGGAAGCTAAATTTTTTTCTAAAGCTGCATCATCTTCATTTAGCCATCAGATGAAGAACTATTGTAAAAATCCAAATGATTTTGGCTCTAGCAAGTATATGCTTAAAAACTCTTATTGATTTTATATAAACGAGATATAGATTTGCAGATGGTTTGTGCAATTTACTCTGGCTTTCTTTACTCATGTGTTTTTCCTCTGTTTTTGAAACTGTTTTCCTTAACATCACTCTTTGCAGAAAAAAGGAATGTTCAATACAGAAAATATGAAAACTTGAAAATGGTCTGCCCTGTGTTTTTCATTGCTTTTTATTGCTTTTTTTTAAAGTGTGAAACACCAATATTTATTAGGACTGATGATCTACCTGAAAGTCAGACTGAGGAAGGATTTCTTGGCTGTAACGTTACACAGGTGTCAATGTTTATGTAAATTTGATAAATATTGCTATATTATATATCCCAGAGAGAATTCTTCATTGATTTCATGTGACACATAGTTAAGATAGAAATTCAGTGAGTGACATATGGAGGTCTCTCTCTATATATATTTAATAGGCAATATCTCTGCCAATTGAAGGGTTTTCAACCTCAGTTGTACTCAAAAGCTTTAGACATTTAAAGTTATAATAGTCAAATACTTCTTTGCCTTTCTAAGAAACATGGAATGACTTAGGACACATGAGATTAATGAAGATATGAGGTCCAGTCTTCCCTAACCCAGGGGTTATGAATATGCAATAGAGATACAGCTAAATAAAGAATTTGACTTCTGTTTTTTCTTGTCAGTCAGATTCCTAGTCCGCCATCAGGTGATAATGAATGAAGAATGAAGTGTTAATCTCCTAACAGTTAGATCAATTTATTTAATTCCCAGTGAGCCCCATGTCTATGTTCAGATCTCCAGTTTGAAAGGAGATGTAAATGAGGCAGCGGCTTGTTGAAATGGGAAGAGTTATAAATGTTTATCTTCCTGTGTGTTACTCTCTGTTTATTTGCAGGCCCTGTTGTAGCACTGGGTCAGGC